>JARSSU010007303.1:0-54444 GCA_029619165.1 Eurosta solidaginis | reverse complement strand
CTTCAACGACTGCCAAATTACAGCTTGCAAAACTCTTAAATTACATTCTTTTAAAAGTGGGCGGTGGCACGCCTATTGTCCAAAATTTTTCTAATTTTCTATTTTGCGTCATAAGGTCAACGCACCTACCAAGTTTCATCGCTTTATCCGTCTTTGGTAATGAATTATCGCACTTTTTGTGTTTTTTCGAAATTTTCGATATCGAAAAAGTGGGCGTAGTTATAGTCCGATTCCGTTCATTTTAAATAGTGATCTGAGATGAGTCCCCAGGAACCTACATCCCAAATTTCATCAAGATACCTCGACTCTGTGAGCTCTGCTCAACTGAGTATAAAAATGTTGCATGTAATCAAAAGCTGCTTTGAAATCGAAAAAAGATCCTCTCGATTTGGCATATCATGAAGATCTGTTCGATATTAGATTTACCAGGCCTAAAGCATAAATGTTGAGAAGGAATAAGTTATAATCACAATTTGTGAGATCGACGCTATTGGGAATCGGCATACTAACATTCAACTCCAATTTTGGGTCATGAGTTGTTCCAAAGATTTTGTGCAGGCTCCTTATCGGCTCTTCGCCGTTATATTTGCATATCGCGGTGGAGAGTTCCGTCAACGCCTGCTGCTATTTAATTTTGTATAATTTTCGCACATCGTAATAAATAATAATTGCATACCTTTAGGCGATTCTTCAAAGCATTCCACACTTTATATTTAACTGTATGTGCGCGTGTGGCCTTGTGTATAATTGTTATGGAATGCATTGCAATCTCTACAGCTTGATTGGCATGGCATAAAGTGAATTAAAACAACAACAAAAAATATGATAAATAATATTAAATATCATCATGTGCCACCAGTAGGGGCAAGCAAATATTTGTGTTTAAAATTGCATTTTTTAAGCATACAAAAAGTTATTTAAAAAAATTTTTTTTAAATGTTTTATAATTGTTAGTGATGGAAATTTAATGATGCAAAGGCGCACACAAACGTACAAATATACGAAAATACTTATATGTTACTACAATACGCTATTCATTTTAAAATATGTGAAATAGCTACATCGTTAGCTTAATGTCAAAATGTGCCAAGTCACCTTTTTTGAAAAATTGTATTTTAATGCAGTTTTAAAACTGAAATCGATATACATCGATCACAAAAAAAAATATTTTAGTTTTTCATTTTTACGTGCTGTGGGCAATGATGTGTAAATGTGCTAAGTCGTCTGCTGTTAAAAAGAATGTGCTAATTCAACCTGTCAATAATATCAATCTGAATTACTAGTCATTTCTTTTGTGCGCGCATTTTATTTATTTATTTAATTCATTCAGTCTAAAAGTACATGCTTTGTTGCTGTTGTTGTATTAACGATAATGTTAAAAACTTAAAAACAATTTCAATTTTGCAATTTGACATACCCAGTCAAAGTGTGATCAGCTTTCATTCTGTTCACGATCGAGTAAACATCTTTGCACGTTTGACGGCTTGCAAAAATTAATTTCAATAATTATCGGTTCTTTTGAGGATTCTTATCAGTCCAATTCTAGACAAAAATTCCGTGCGAGTTTTTTCCCTTCTCCCTTTCCTCTTATTCTGAACAATGTTTGAAAAAGCGGAAACCGGTTATGGGAGAAAAGTAGGTATTATGAATGTGAGTGGGAGGGAGATATCTCTGTCATTTCTTAGGAGTTTTTTCACTCCTTAAATTAAAGGGAATGCATCAACATAGTTACAGGAAATTGGTTCTTTTAAGAAAGAACACTTATTTGTGCAAATTTTTTGCTAAAATATGTACATTCTACCACAATAGTCTTTATTTCAAGTCGAAAAGCATATCATGAGCAACGGAAGAGCTCTTGTATATTTGATGTAGCCATCCAGAAATTGCGCAAGGATTTTTAAGAAGGCTTAAATAGATTTTGAATATGACGAAAGACGAATTCAACTCGACTAGGCCACCAGAAAATTGCTTTGCTCAATAGAAGGAGGCAACTCCGGCGGATTTGTGTTATCCCGCCATATTCTTCTTCTTATACTGCTCTGTTGATGTTCCTGTGGCACCAATTCATTACTCATTTCAGTGAATACCACATGAAATGCAATACTGTGCATTGTTCATATTTTATTTCTTAATTTCAAACAAATTTACAACATTAATTAAACTCTCCCCAGCGGCTTAGGAGGTCAGAATATACCCATGGTAGGTATGCCTGTCGTAAGAGGCCACTAAAATACCAGATTCAAGGGGCTGTGTAGCGCAGCCCTTCAGGTTGTCAGCCTAATATATAGCTTCTCAAAACCCAATTGTCGACCTCACCTATCCGCGACGAATCCTGTTTCACTAACAAACGAGGCTCTGGCGACGTCAAGCTCCTCATGGAACTTGCGGGTGGGGAGGGAGGGATGGCCTGAAAGTTTAATGTGGCCATATAAATTGTTCCCGAGATGGTCGGGCTAGCACCTTAATGGTGCTGTGTTACCGGAGCGTACCGGATCTGTATCCGGCAAAGGGACCATCACATCGATAACACTCCCCAAAGCCTTCGGGGAGTAACCTTATCGCTACAAAACACAACAATAATTAAACTTTTAAATTTTTTAAACAAAATAAGAAATGCGCAATAAAATTTCAAATCACAAAACAGCTGATTTCGAAAATTCGAAATTCCTATTCCCCAATTATTGTTCTACCTAGGAGAAAAGAATTGGAGGAATTTTTCCGCGGGAATAAAAATGTTGCTCTGCGTATGAAAAGCGGGCTTTATAGAGAACTAATAAGAAAAGGAAATTTTGAGCAAAAGTACAAAACTACATAATTTTTTCACCAAAAAGATGGTAGAGAAGAAAAGGCTATTGATATTGAAAATTGCTCTATCTCGGAGCAAGGAGGTGTATACATATGTCACAATAATTCACACTGGTTGACATTTGCAAACTATCTGTACATTAACCCTACTGAACAATATTGAGATTATATGTACTGCATGAAATAGCAAAAGTGGATTCTAAACCTGACGTATCGCATGTTGATCAACTTTGCAAAAAGTGATGTAACTAAAATACAAGACACAAAGCTGAAGATTTGTTTATTGCTTTCTTTAATACAGTCCAAGCACTGTACAATTTCTGTACTGCATCGGACACACCGTTGAGAAATTCTACAGACTCATGCTATACAAAAAATTCAGTAAAATGTCGGACGCGTTTGCGTTTCATAAGATGTATCACATCCCATAATAAGTTAGCAATTATCTTGTATGTTGGCAGGAACTTTTAATTTGCTACTACATGTTTGAATATTGTAAGTAAAATGATGGATGCATTATTTTATTTGTGGATTTTGTTTATAATTAGAACAACTTATATGAAATAGAAAAAAAGGATTAATCACTTCTTACCCTTCTTGAGCATTAACCTTGAATCAACTTGTCAACTTTTTATATTAATTTACATATAACAAGTAAGGAAGGTTAAGTTCGGGTGTAACCGAACATTACATACTCAGTTGAGAGCTATGGTGACAACATACGGGAAAATAACCATGTGGGAAAATGAACCGAGGGAAACCCTGAAATGTGTTTGTATGACATGTGTATCAAATGAAAGGCATTAAAGAGTATTGTATGAGGGAGTGGGTCATAGTTCTATAGGTGGACGCCATTTAGGGATATGGCCATAAAGGTGGATCAGGGTGACTCTAGAATGCGTTTGTACGATATGGGTATCAAATTAAAGGTATTAATGAGAGTTTTAAAAGGGAGTGGTGTGAAGGCGTTTTCCAGATATCGACCAAAATGTGGGCCAGGGTGACCCAGAACATCATCTGTTGGATACCGCTACTTTATTTATATATGTAATACCTGCCAAGATTTTAAGGGTTTTTTATTTGGCCTGCAGAACTTTTTCATTTTCTTCTACTTAATATGGTAGGTGTCACAACCATTTTATAAAGTTTTTTCTAAATTTATATTTCGCGTCAATAAAACAATCCAATTACCTTACCATGTTTCATCCTGTTTTTCGTATTTGGTATAGAATTATGGCATTTTTTTCATTTTTCGTAATTTTCGATATCGAAAAAGTGGGCGTGGTCATAGTCGGATTTCGTTCATTTTTCATACCAAGATAAAGTGAGTTCAAGTAAGCACGTGAATTAAGTTCAGTAAAAATATGTCGATTTTTGCTCAGTTATCGTGTTAACGGCCATGCGGAAGGACAGACGGACGACTGTGTATAAAAACTGGGCGTGGCATTAACCGATTTTGCCCATTTTCACAGAAAACAGTTAACGTCATAAAATCTATGCCCCTACCAAATTTCAAAAGGATTGGTTAATTTTGTTCGACTTATGGCGTTAAAAGTATCCTAGACAAATTAAATGAAAAAGGGCGGAGCCACGCCCATTTTGAAATTTTCTGTTATTTTTGTATTTGTTGCACCATATCATTTTATAATTTTTAATAAATAAGTTAATGCCTAGAACTAAAAAGTAGAAAATAAAAAAAATTTTAAAAAATAAAAAAATTTTAAGCACATCCGCTCTAAAATATAAACAAAAATCAGCAAAAAATGTATCCTTAATCAAAGACATATGTATACTTGCAGAACTTTGCTTTAAAAATTTTGACATAGAAATTGTAAAAATATTTATGAGAAATAAAAACCATGCTCCTTACATGCCAACCTAATATAAACGCACGCACGCAGGTCATTTTCTGTCAAAAATATCTCATGCACATACAACTTGTATGAGAGGAACCAAAATTGAATTTGCTGCGTGAAAATCTAACTCGATTTCCAATTTTTGTTCTGCGTCACATTTAGATTTGACGTTTGCACACATGCTTTACATTGTCACAACGCATGCTTATTTGGGTTAGAGCAAAAAACGCCGGTTGTTTGCGTGCGCTAAAAAACGCAGTGCGTTTTTATTAGGTTCGCATGTTCGTCTCCGAAATTCAATCCGTTTTCACTCTTTTCGGTTTAATTTCAGAAAATTACAATTCAAGTCTGAAATTTTGAATTTAAGTTCAGAAATTTCAATATAAATTTAAATGTTACAATTGAAGTTCAGAAAAATACAACTCAAATTAATAATAATAAAGAATTAAAATTGAAACACCTTATAGTCGTTTATATATATATATATATGTTTGCTTTATTTGGCAAAACAATTGTTTCGACACTCGCGACGTGTTATCATCAGTTGCTAGTTATCAACTAACCATTGCCTACAAATATAAACAAAGTATGCAAATCAAACATTCAAAATTTTTTAAAAGCTAATGCAATGCGAAAATAATAAAAAGAGAGTTTAAACAATAACAACAAAATACAAAAGTAATTATTTATTTTTATTTTATTTATTTATTTATTTATCAGTCTACAAATTAAACAATTACACAGACCAAATATACCGGCACTTAAATCTCAGATGTAATACATGATATAAACAACATAAGCAGTCATCAATTTTAAAGTAATATTTAAACAGTATTGAACCAAACGCTTGACAATTTCAATTAAAGACTTAGAAGTAAGCAAAAGATAAAATGTTGTAAATGTGTTAAAATGTACTCATGAAGGAGCTAGTAAATAATAATTTATGAAATTGACAATAAAGCAAATTAATAGTAGATAAAATATATACAGAATAGAATTTATACAGAATTTCATTACATATAAAAATAATGATCACTACGCAATTTTGCAAACAAGTTTCAAGTAACTGGTACTTCAAATTTGAAACAGAGGGTTGAACAGTATATCACGGTTTAGCGTTCTTTGCTTCATTTCGAATTACAAATTTAATGTAGTTAAAAGGTATTTTTTAATACCAAGAAACGAGTCGCTGACGTCTAAATTTTTACAGTGTTTATTAAAATCACGACATAAACAGTGAAGTGGTTCGTGCATTTCATAATTCGACCTGCATGTAGCTACAAAAATTGATTGAAAATGTCTAGATGGCCTAATAGGAACGTTAAACTTAATTTCGCCAAGCAAAAATGGACTATTTATTGACCCTCTTATTAATTTAACAATAAATAAGACGCCAAGCATCTCCCTGCGGCTCTGCAAAGTGGGCAGCTGTATTAGTTTTAACCGGCTGCAATAGGGGGGAAGATTTTTAGAAGGGTCCCATGGTAAGTGTTTTAAAGCGAAAAGCAAAAATTGTTTCTGGACCGATTCCAGCTTGTCAGAATGAACCTGATAACGCGGATTCCAAATTATTGAAGCATATTCCAAAGTAGGTCTGACCAATGATGTAAAAAGAGTTTTTGTAACGTATGGGTCATTAAATTCTTTAGACCAACGTTTAACAAAGGCCAAAGTACCTTTAGCGCTATTCACGCAAGTTTCAATATGAAGTTTAAAATCGAGTTTTGGGTCCATAGTAACGCCTAAATCAATAAACTTAGTGACTTGCTTGATTACATAGTCGCCAATAACATAATCATGGGATTGGAAGGACTTCCTTGTAAAACACATGAACTTACATTTAGGTAGGTTTAGTGACATGGCGTTTACATTACACCAGTCACCAAGACTATTCAGATCAGCCTGAAGACATGCCCTATCCACGGGTGAGCGGATAGGCATTACAAGTTTGACATCATCAGCGTACATCAACGGCTTGCAGCTCTTCAAAACACTAGGAAGGTCATTAATGAACAACAGGAACAAAACCGGACCAAGATGGCTGCCTTGAGGAACACCAGAAGTTACGTTTATGAACCGAGACCGACAATTATTAAATATAACTGTTTGTTTTCTTTCCTTCACATAAGAAGAAACCCAAGATAGAAACAAAGGAGGAAATCCTAACCGATCAAGTTTGAGTAAAAGTATAGAATGAGAAACTTTATCAAATGCCTTACTAAAATCAGTATAAATAACATCGACTTCACAATTAGTCTTAAAACTGTTGGATACAAAGGTTGTAAACTCGAGCAAGTTGGACACCGTTGATTTACCCTTGCAAAAGCCATGTTGTGAAAAGTCAATTAATGAAGATACTCTAAAAGCAATCTGTTTTGTGATAATCAATTCAAATAGCTTAGGAATTGTGTTGAGTTTGGCTATTCCTCTATAATTTATAACACACGTTCTGCTTCCATTTTTATGCAGTGGTATAATGAATGATTCTTTCCACTTCTTGGGGAATACCCCTTGCTTCAGGGACGCATTAAACAAACAGGCTAGAGGTCGATATAAGTATCGAGCACATGATTTCAGCACTACCGACGGAATTTGATCCGGACCACTAGAGTAAGAAATTTTTAGATTTTCCAGATGAGTTAAAACATCATCAGTACATATATATGGGACTGCCTGGGAATCCAGAGGAGACAATCTGAAAGGATAATTCGATGGCGGGTAATCATAGGTGTTTGAATAAGTAGATTCGAAGAAATCCGCAAACATGTTAGCAATTTCGAAGCTATCATTGGAAATCTGATCATTTAGCTTCATTGTAGAAGGAAACCCTTTTATCTTCCTTTTTGAATTCACAAAGCTGTAAAACGACTTAGGATTGACAAAAATTTGGCTTTTAATCCTACTGATATAGTTCCTATAACAAATTCTGTTCAATGTGTTATATTTGTGACGTAAAATTGAGTAGGCGGCATAGTCAGTCATTGATCCAGAAAGTTTGTAGCGTTTGAATGAACGCGTCTTCTGATTTTTCAGGCGTTTCAATTCTTTAGTGCTCCAAGCCGATGATGATATAGCAGTGGTTTCGGACGTAGGTATGCATTTTTTAAATATTCCGTATAGTACATTATTAAAATGGGATATACTCTCATCAATATCCCCATCGTACTCAGGCCAATTTATTCTCGATACTTCGAGTATTACTTTAGACCAATTGGCTTTTCTAAACAGAAACCGGTGAGGGGTCTTTCGCACTACGTTGGAGGAACGCTCAGATAAATTATAAGATTCCATAAACATCGCGAGAGCAGGATGATACACATCTTCAGGCAGGGCAAGGGGATCGCATCGATTTACAAAACAATTTGAATCGTCTGAGAAAATTAAATCCAAGCATTTACCGAATTTATTCTGAATGTTGTTAATTTGAAAAAGTCCAACATCTGCAAACTCGTTTAGGAAATCATAGTCGATAGCGCGAGAAGAAGTAGGGACTAGCTTCCCGTCGATAAGACTCCATGACACACATGGCAGATTAAAATCGCCAAGTACAGTGACAGAATCACAGGCCCTGGCAGTGCTGCACACAGATTTCACTACTGAGGAATGATTCAAATATAAGGAAATGTCAGATTGTGGGGGAATGTAGTTGGCTATAAAATATTTGTAGGTTGAGGAAAGTTTTACTCTCACACAAAGAAGCTCAGCATCCTCAAAGTCAGGAAAATGTAGTTCCTCCGCGGAAAACCTAGTGTGAACGGCAATTAACACACCTCCACCAGCTCTGGCCAGTCGGTCCTTTCTAAACACTTGAAACGAACTCGATAAAACTTCAGCGTTAAAAACTGTTGGTTTTAGCCAAGTCTCAGTAAAAACGAGTACATCATAAGGACTCTCATGACTCAGTAGAAAAATTTCCGTTAATTTGGTATTCAACCCCCTAACGTTCTGATAAAATATACTAAGTAAGATATTATTTACGTTTGATAAGACATAATTTAAGTTTGTACCACTTCTGGAGTGTTGCCTGTCAAGTTTTTTGATGCATTTAAAGTAGCGCGGTCACGGTTCGACTTTCTAGTAAACAAATGCACCACAGAGTGTTTCGGCCAGAAAGTAGAATCGAGTACCCTATCAAAAAACTTGTCAGGAACTAAGATTCTGAAAGAAGAGATCTCTCTCCCAGACTTAAAATTAAACTTATAAACATTAATATTGCTGTTAAGTTCAACACCAAGCTTGGAGCATACGTAGTTAGATATATCAGCTTCCGTCAGCGATGCGTGGAGCCGTGACACAAAAATGGACCTACGGGGGGGAACAGCAGTCACCTCCCTAGGAGCACCAGGTTCAGAATTGGGTTGAATAGCAGGAACATTAACAGCATCAGAATGATCAGCATTAACAGAATTAGTGCTGTTCCCAACAGCATTCGCTTTGTTTTTCGAAGCTGGAGTCTTGTCCTTACTAGACATTATGTACATATGTATGTAATATGTAATAACAATATATGGAACAATCTAAGTTTACTGGAATGCTGTGAAGAGACTCGAGTACAGTGGGCCTGTATCACGATTTACAGACTCATTTTTGTTTACATATATATGTAGAGATTCTAAAATGTTTAATTTTTTAATTAACTGGCAGTCGTCCTCACTTATTGAATGCTCATTCGCTAAAGCATGTTCAGCGATTCCACTTCTCGGGTCAATATTCTGAATATATTTTAGGTGCTCATGTAATCTGATTCGTACAGTGCGGGTCGATTGGCCGAGTCGTTTACCGCTCTATATTAATTATTTAATTAACTCAAATTCATGTTAAGAACTTCGAACCTAATATCAATAAGTTGGAACTAAAGTGTAGAAACTCGAATTAAGAAAATTCAAATTCAGAAAATAACAATTAAAGTTCAGAATTTCCAATTCAAATTAAAAAAGTTACAAACCAAGATCAGAAAAATACAAACAAAGTTCAGAATTTGCAATTTAATTTGAGAAAGCTACAATTCCAGTTCTGAAAATTACAATTCAAATTTGACAATTCAAGTCAGAATTTCGAATTTAAGTTCAAAAATTGCATAAACCCACAATTTAAACTCGAAAAGTTTAATTAAAGTTACGAATTTCCAAATTATGTTCAGAAAACTACAACTCAATACCTTCGACTTCGTCAGATAAGAGCGCCACAAGCCAAAATTGTTTCATATTTTCTAGTACAATTCTGCACAGAGCGACCTCATCTGTGTAAACATGAACCCATCTTGCCTATTATTTGATGCACTTAGCCGTCAAAGTTAAAGTCGGAATCATAAAGCTTTTTGCAAATTAGGTATCATTCCCCTTACTAAATACTGCCTACTTTTGTGCGAACCTTACATTATTTCCGAGATTTCTGGTGATGCCACTCAAAATAGTAAGAACCTGACTATCGGTAATTGGTCTAAAAACATGTGGTATAAAAACCGTGCCAACTGAACTCCTTTTAAGATTTCCTCTTAAAAAATTGTTATGAGCCAAATATTTAAGTAAATTTAAGTCATTGCAAATGCAGTAACTCAAATAAATGTCTTCGAAACTGCCTTAATTTCGTAACTCATGCATTTAATTATTGATTCGTAAATTAGATTGCATGTGCATTATGGAAAAAGTATCAAAGCTCATATGAAAACTTTATAAAAAGAGAAAATCCGCAATGAGTTCAACCAGTGTCACAACTTAAGAAATATGAGCATTTTGCATAACAACTAAAAAGTGGCATACTTTACGAGTACAAAAACAAAACAACTTTTACAATTTCCGACAACAAAATAAGCGAAGCCGAGCCAAAACTGTAAAATTATGAAATGACAATGCAAAAGTCACTCACAAATCACCAAATTTTCTTTTAGTTAGTTGCAATATTTATGCATATTCTGAAATGGAAATAGAGAAAGAAGCGAACAGTGATGAACTGTCAAATGAACGCAAAGATTCATACGATATATTTATGAAAAATTAGATTTTTTTTTAATTTTTTGCTTTCGCTCTTTTTTATGAATTTCGCTACTTTTGCTTGAGTAACAAAAACTTGGCATATGCATTTCATTAATGTATAAAGTTTACAATTGACAGTGACTTTTCATTACGCGAGTAGCAATGCTTTCTCCACCACCCTCTAAGACATCTCTCCAATATTTGGCATATTGCATTAACTCTTGGTTCAATATATTTTGTACTGTGTAATACTGACAATGTAAAGATTGACAGTGGAGGTATGATACATGAGAGGACTAACGAAATTTCGTTTGACTAACCAAAAATAAAAGGTACGATGGATATTGAGAATACGAAGTGCTGTCCACAAAGTGGGGTACTGTCGCTTCTCCTTTTCCAGGGATACGTAGATGACACCAAAAATACTCCAAGAGGCAACTTCCAAAGTACTCTATACGATATAATCCATCTAAGATTGGCGAAGGTGTGATACAGCTAGCTGGGAAGGACTGAATCCTGAAATGATTCTTTTTTCTCCAAAACATGCACTGTAGGAGAGAATCATTTTGGATGGAATGCTGTTAGTGAGCGATGTTAACCAAGCCAATTCCAAGTTAGTTTGGCAAAATATGTTTAACGCAATATCTAGGGCTTGAAGACAGTATTGGTGTGTCAGGCTCCTCATATTATATGGATCGATTCACGGGTTATCTCGGGAAAGTTTGATTACAATATTGAAGTCGCTCACTAAACACTAATGCTTATGATTTTTCTGTATCACTATAGCAAGGAGCCCATTCCCAACGGTGTTGGTAGAGGAGCTTACTCCGCTACACATATTTGTAGAACAGACCACCTAGTGGAACTTGGAGTCAGTGGACTGCGAAGTGCAACTTTTTGAAGAAGTTGCCAGCACAATTTAAAGCGTCTTCCACCCGATTATCAACCTCACCCACATTTGGCGAGTACTTTTTGTTTAGCAGGCGAGGCTTTTTCGATCAAGGGGGCCTCTACGTGATCACATTAAATCGTTCCCGAGATTGTCGAGATAATGCCCTAATGGTGCTATTTTACGGACAGTACCATATTAAGATCCAGCAAAGTACTATCAACGCAAAACTTTGGAGAAAAATAATAAAGCTGATCCTAGAAAGCATATCTTAAGGTAGCAATGTAATTCTGCCCGAAGGCATAGAGAAACTGAGAGAGCAACTATTAATATCCGTTTTCCCAGGCACGATATCAACAAGATAATAAAATTTTAAGAGCTCTAAACACCTTATTGAAACACGCATTGCTTGAGGACAGCATAGGGAACTGAATCATGAACTTCGGTCCCAAATGCAACGTAAGCGGTGGTACGCGGTAGGACGGCTCGCGGACACATTTCAGCCGGAAATATTCGCCTTAAGTCTGTGTGGTGAAACATATCTGCAAAATGGCAACTCAGACGAGTCTATCGTGGTACTTGGAAACAGCAAGGTAGAACATTTCCTAAATTCTACTAAATAAAGGTCACAATATATATTAGAAAAACCGGATATTGCAAATTTTTCCATTTTTTAGTTATTTATTTAACCACTTACTTTTGTTAGCGGTAAACACCACGATACAATTCTTTTTTTTGGTTTACAATTTTTTGATATAGATAAAAGCAACCTCCTTTAACAGAAAAGGTGTTTATGGAAGAACTTCGTCGGTAAAATTTCATTAAAGCTAAAACTTTGGCTACCACGAAATGAAATACCAACACCTCAATCATTAGATAACAAAAAGCTGCTGGAGAGATCTCATCAATCTACTGTAGCTTTGTATTTCGTTTCTTGTATTTGTAGTTATACGTGCACCACTACAACTCAACATTTTTAGCACCAATGAACGTCTGTACAACTCCCCTAAAAAAACTGCTGGATATAACAGTTGAGTTCATTAAAATAATTTGCATTTTTCGATTGTGTCAGCTTGTTGTCCGATTTTTCCTTTTGCCATTTGCAAGCTAACGTGCAAATATCATTTTCCCACTCCCCAGATAGTTGGCGCGCTCTCAATGTAACGGCTGTTACGACTGCATTGCATTGGTAATAAAAATCACTGTAATTTTAGTGCTGCTCCCATTTAACAATTTTTGACACTATTTGTACACAAACACACACATACATATGTACAAATAGGAGTACATGAAAAAAGATGTAACTGGCCGTCCGCCCAGTGGTGCACCCGACATCCTGTTTGCCTGCCAATTTGTAAATTTGACGCAAAAAAAGAAACAAAAATGTCTGTCGAGGGAAATATGCTAACCGAATATGTGAAAGTGTTTGTGAAAGGCAGCGTAGCCAGTAGCTAAAGGATTTTCAAATATGAATAAAACAAATAACGACCACAAAAGCTACAAAAATTATAAAATTCATATATATCTGACTTTTTCTATTTGACTTTTAAGTATTTCGAATGTTTCGAACTTTATGCAGTCGTCCATTTTGTTCGCCGTTCTTTGTATTCTTATGCAGATTACTGTTTTATTTATTTATTTTTTTTTAATTTTGTTGTTCTTATTTTCTTGCTTTTATTGTTTTTGGTTCTTTTATACGTATTACACAGCGAAAGCGTTCAACGTACTTCACACCTACTTCCGTGCCGTTTGACGTTCTATGCAAATTTGTGCGAGACTATGGCTATAACTAGCGTTCACCGCCAGACACCAGTTGACTCCGATACTGATAAGCACCGTTACCCGTTACATAGCGCCAATGAGTGTATAAGCCTTTTGCTAGCACACACTTGGCTATTGTGGATGTAGTAAGTTTCGCTGACTTGAGCTGCTGCAATATTTTGGCAGTTTGATTGCCAAGTTGTTGCTTTTTTTTATGGTCTCAAGTTCGTAATGAACTAAGAATGAGAGCCACTTTTTTATGCAGATACTCATGTTTTTATATGTGCCTTACAAACATACAATTTACATGTTAGAAATATTTATAATCTAAAGAAAATTACTAACAACGTAAGCTTCTGCAGAGGGAGGTAGTACGCCATCGTCGCATATTGATCTCTGATGATACTCGAAGATATCTCACTGTAGATTTGTTTAGCTTGAGAAGGAAAGACTTTGATTTGAAATTGTGTCTACTTCCACTTTTGCTTAGCGCTAGGCATCACAAAGAGTTTATATGCATATATGTAAAACGTATACACACACATATATACAAACCAAGCTTTGCTTACTTATTACCTAACTAGCTTATATTTGTCTCAATACTTGGTATGTAATGTTTTTGCAATACCATTTTTTCACTTCCCACTTACACACAGACACACAATTTTTTCTACTTTGTTTACTTAAGCTGATCAAAATGTTTTCAGTCCATTGCTCTTATCTCATATTCCTCAATTTTCTTCAGAAAATAAACCAACGGCTGTCGTACGCAGCTGTCCATCTCGCTTATGTCCATTTCAGAACATTCCTGGTCATCTCATTTGCAAAATCTTTCCCTTCAACATCGCTATTCCCCGGGTCCCAGCATCCCCAGCACACTCTATGGTGTAGACCTCCACCTCGAAGACACCGCATGCGATTATGACGCTTCGACCATTGTCCAGGCCTTCCTCATATTCAAGGCTTAAAGAATATTTCAGTTCTGCACCCGAAAGTCAAAATTCGCCATGATATGATCGGTGTCGGATGTTAGGCCAGTTGTCATTCCATTTAGTCGTTCCCTTTTCATGGCATCTAGTATCTTCGCGTACCCGTTGAATTATCTTAGGCGTAGAGGCCCTTTCGTGGCCAACTTCTGTAAGAACAAGTGAAAAATTACCTTTAACCCTACTGAGGAGCGCTCACTGGAATGAATTATTTCGTAAGCTTAATTTATCCTCTACAGTACTTGAAATTCCTAATCTATAGAGGACTTTGTAAAGTTAAAACAGCCCTTACATACTAACACTTTCTTTGTACCTGTATTTATTTTTCTTTCATGTTGTTGTTATTTAATCCTATTACATTTCACTTACCTTCTATTTGAATTATCTACATACAAGATTTCATTACATTAGCCTACCACCTACACACACGCACACACACATCTACTTCACTATAACACCGTAAACTATCCACTTCAGGCACTTAAGCCTTAGTAATTTCTTCAATCAATTCAAAATCCAACATTCAACCAAAATTGCAGCCACGACACAACGAGTGACCATAAAAAGTGACGGAAATGTACTGTTAGACTTGACACGATCGATAAAACTAAGATAAGAGTTTCTGCTAAGTGTCACCGTTGGGTGTTGTTGTTGCCGCACGATGCCTGCAGAGTTGGTTCCTGTTGCTTTTGCGCCATCACCATTACGAATTGTGTTGCAATTATTATTTTGTCGCCTACATTTATTGCTGATATGGATGATAGCCAGTTGTAGTGGTAAATATACTGAAGCTTACATATATATATATATATATATATATATATATGTAGTATGTCTGTAAGTACATTTATACAGTTTAGTGACAGTTGTTGCTAAATTCACATTTCCTCGTTGACTGCTACAAATGCAACGAGTCTCATGTTCAAATTGTGTCTACTTCCACTTTTGCTTAGCGCTAGGCATCACAAAGAGTTCATATACATATATATAAAACGTATACACACACATATATACAAACCAAGCTTTGCTTACTTATTACCTAACTAGCTTATATTTGTCTCAATACTTGGTATGTAATGTTTTGCAATACCATTTTTCACTTCCCACTCAAACACAGACACACAATTTTTTCTACTTTGTTTACTTAAGCTGGTCAAAATGTTTTTACTAACATTTTATCTCTGTATGTGTGTGGGTGTGTTTTGGTGTGTTGTTTTTGTTGTCTTTTATAGTCATTGCCGCTTAGTAAAGCTTTAGGCGCTTAAGACACGCTGACTGTTGAGGATAATGGCAGCATTAAAAGTGCGACTGTGAAAAGGGCGTAAAAGCGACACTCATACACAAACACACGGACTTAAAGTGGAATAAAACAACAACATTAAGTGAAGCAACAACAACAAAACATAACAGAAGTGACTACACAATGACAACCAACAATGACAAAAAGGCTAAGTGACAACTAAACTTAATGGCACTCAACATGGAGGCAGCGGACATTAGCCTCATTGAATTGAATAGCCCAAACAGAGAAGACATTACAACGAATGACGAACGGAAAGGAAAAGATATTTGACACAATATGGCTGCGGAGTGGCGTATCTTACATATGGTGTACTTAAATGAATGTATGACGCAGGTTGCAGTGATGAGTTGCTTAAGAATCACAAAATATTAGAACCACATTTAGATAACATGAAATAAAGTGAAGTTATGAGGAAATCAACGAAAGTAACGACAGTTTGAATTTAGTGACGTTAATACAAGTACGGCGATTACATATTGCACATGCCTACAATAACCTACTTTAATTTCCTTCCCGAAGCATCACCTGGCAACGGGCGAGTAAACAAAGCAGGACCGGAAGAAAACTTAACCTCGTACTGAACTGGAAGTTAGAACCGCAACTCAGGCTGTAGCCAAAAGTCAGTTGGAATCCTTACCCAACACCGAACCTATAAACAACGCCTTAAATCAAAGTATAAACTGACGCTGAACGAAAAATTCTACCTGGTTATGAAAAAAAACAAAACAACAAAAAAACCTCCAATACTGAGACAGAACCGAAATCCGAACCAAAACCAAAAACGGAAACTGTACAGACATCCGAACTAGTAACCAAAATAAAACCATAACTGAAACCAGATTCGAAAACTAAAACCAAAAACTTAACCGAAAGAGAAACTAAACCCGAAACTGGAAACAAAACCGAAGCCGGTATTAGAACCGAAACCGGAAGTCGAACCAAACGCGAAACAAGTACCGGAACCGTAGCTAAAACTATAACCAAAACCGAAAACGTGATCGGAATCAGCCCTAAAACCGAGATCAGACCCGACAATGAACTGAAATCGTCTGGGGTTGGTTTGAAGTTAAGTCGCACTGATCAATGCAAGGCTGTATGTTAGCTTGAGCAAGCGTGCAAGGAGTTAACTTTATTCCAATCCAAGCATTTTTTTTTGATTGTGAACGGCGTCGATTAGTGCCGGGATGGGCGCCTCAGTTGCACAATTTCTATCAAACCACTTGTTTTCCCACATGCAGTTTCTCTAAATTAATAATATAATGAATCTACTAACCGTTATCTCCATCCTGATAGCTTCTCAGAGGGAACTTCATATTCTACGACATTGTCGAATCATCGGTGCGATAGTAAGTTGGCCTGGAATGATACCCATAAGGACTATCACTGCAGAATTGTTAATTTCAAAGTAGTTCTCTCTAACCAAACATGGGTATATAGATTTGGAGAATTCGCAATTGTTCCGGATGGAGCCAAGCAAACTCGTTGCACTAAGATAATTTTCTTTAATGGATTGTTCTCTTTGTCCTACACCTTCCACCACATTAGATGTTCACATGTTTTTATGGATAAAATGCATTTTTGTACATACCATGGATAGGCGATAGTTTCCAGTTCTTCTCGAATGATCTTTTAACTGTAGTACGCCCAGAACCTTCTCTGGTCCTTCTTCAACATTCTCTTTCAGATTATTTTAACGGTGATAATTATGCGAAAATCTTTGGCTTGATGACGTTGGCAGAAATTGACTTATGTGCAGTACATTTTTTAAGTTGTTAACATATATCACTTCACTTCCTTTTTTGCTCTAATGTCTTCAAGGGCTTCATTGACTACCAGCATATGTAAGAGAGGCGACAGGACCTCTTCTTGGAAAATACCCTCGTTGTAATTTTTCGGTCATAATTCTGCTCTCAAGCATAGAGTAGTATTTCCCATTACGTGCTAATTCTCTGCAGATGGGCTCTAACTTGTGTGTCTCTTCATTAACACCACAACCACCTTATTTTTTACTTTAAATCTATTTTTCTCTAAAATCAATAACAAAAACCATTGTATAAAGCAATATGAGCAAAGCTCGCTATTTAAATACATATGATCATATTGATATAATAGTAACAGCGGAAGTATTAAAAAAACAAATACTGTAAAAATCCGAACAAATGTTACTAAGCTATTCAAAAGCGCGCCTAAAAATCATATCAACACTATTAGGAATAAACTACATACAGAGTGTATGTGCCTACATGCTGATCAAAAGGAATAGAAACAAAAAGGCAACTCTTAGAGACCAATTGTACAGCGAACAAAGGCACATTCATATGGCTTAGCAGCTAAATATGAATGTTGGAGATTCGAGTTCAACGGTCAGCTCCCGAAAAGCTAGCTGATGAAGAAGTGCAAATTCAGAAACATGTCCTAGTAACCATCGCCGTTTGTAAGCTTACAATTTTTCTCTAATATCAATAATAAATCTATTTTCGCTTTATACCATGAGTGTTGGAAATTTTAAAATTATTTAGAGCCCTGCTTAATACCAAAATCTCAAAGCCTTACGTAAAATACATTGCACTGAAAGATTCAGAAGAACAAATTTTCAATTTCGAAAAAAAATTTTCTCAATTTGATGAAAGCAAAAAAGTCTTTGATGTGAAATTGCATAAAGGATTAAACACTCATGCGTACTCAGGTAATAACTCAATTACTAATCATATTACTATTAACCATACATCATTGTGAACTTCTGCATAAGCATTTACACATAGTAAACAAATTATAGCGCTAAGTAAAAAGTTTTTATGTTTAATATATACGAATCAAAAGCGAACTAATTAAAAATATGCAAATGTATGTGCGTGTGAATAAATGAACAAAAGTATGTGTGTGTGTGTGCATACACTTGTAAACTGAAGACGATATGAATACCACATACATACATGTGATTTATTAAAAACTTCTAGCGCATAAAGGGTAATTTTGAAAAAAAAACATAAAAATGCTGCATACTGAAGTAAAACAACAATCATATGGGCATATGTGTGTGTTTATATGTGTTTTTGTACGCTTGCTTGCGTTTTCTGATGCTTACTAGTCATTTATACTTTACAAAGTGTTGATGACTTTCAATTGCTCATATAAACAGATTTCTATGCTTTTTATACTCAGCTGACCAGAGCTCACAGAGTATATTAACTTTGTTCGCATAACGGCAATCCGTAAAGGCATAAACTAATCGAGATAGATATAGACTTCCATATATCAAAATGATCTGGGCGAAAAAAGAAATTTATTTAGCCATGTCCGTCCGCCCGTTAACACGATAACTTGAGAAAATTTTGAGTTATCTTGATGAAATTTGGTATGTAGGTTTCTGGCACTCATCTCAGATCGCTGTTTAAAATGAACAATATCGGACTATAACCACGCTCACTTTTTCGATATCGAAAATTTCGAAAAATCCAAAAAATGCGATAATTCATTACCAAAGACGGATAAAGCGATGAAACTTGGTAGGTGGGTTGACCTTATGACGCATAATAGAAAATTAATAAAGTTTTGGACAATGGGCGTGGCACCGCCCACTTTTGAAAGAAGGTAATTTGATAGTTTTACAAGCCGTAATTTGACAGTCGTTGAAGATATGATGAAATTTAGCAGGAGCGTTACTACTGTTACTATATATATGCTGAAAAAAAATTAGCTAAATCGGATGAAGAACATGCCCACTTAAAAAAAGAAAAATTTTAAGTCAAATTTTAACAAAAAATTGATTATCTTTACATTATATAAGTAAATTATGTCAACATTCAACTCTAGTAATTATATGGTGCAACAAAATACAAAAATAAAAGAAAATTTCAAAATGGGCGTGGCTCCGACCCTTTTTCATTTAATTTGTCTACAATACTTTTAATGCCATAAAGTGCACAAAAATTTACCAATCCTTGTGAAATTTGGTAGTAGCATAGATTCTATGACGATAACTGTTTTTTGTGAAAATTGGCGAAATCGGTTGAAGCCACGCCCAGTTTTTATACACAGTCGACCGTCTGTCCTTCCGCTCGGCCGTTAACACGATAACTTCAGCAAAAATCGATATATCTTTACTAAACTTAGTTCACGTACTTATCTGAACTCACTTTATCTTGGCACAAAAAATGGCGAAAAATGACAAAAATTCCATAATTCTATACCAAATATGAAAAAAGGGATGAAACATTGTAATTGGATTGGTTTATTGACACAAAATATACCTTTAGAGAAAACTTTGTAAAATGGGTGTGACACCCATATCGTACAAACACATTCTAGAGTCACCCCTGGTCCACCTATAGAACTAAGGCCCACTGCCTTTCAAAATACTCTTTAATACTTTCCATTTCATACACATGTCATACAAATACATTCCAGGGTTACCCTAGGTTCATTTTCCTACATGGTGATTTTCCCTTATTCTGTCTCCAAAGCTCTCAGCTGAGTATGTAATGTTCGGTTACACCCAAACTTAGCCTTCCTTACTTGTTACTTATGCATTTGCCAACACGATTCAAACTTAGGCGCTTATGCGCGTTCAAAAATATTTAGATATGCATATGTTTACAACTAAAAGACATAACACAGCATCAAATGAAATAAAACAAAAACACCAACAAAGAGTAAAAATCAAGAATTATGCATAAGTGGCTATAAATGGAAGACTTCGTGAGTGGCTAATGAACGAACACTGGCTGACCCGCCACTCGGTATTTGTAGTTGTAGTTGGCTGTTAATAAATATATTGGCCATGTGTAAATGTTGAATTGTTAAGATTTTGTATTTGTCTGCATCGCTTACAATATCTAAGCATCCAATAAATGAAGTCAACAAAAGACAATCAAGGGAATTTACGAATTTACCCTTTTATTGTACTGGTGCCAACATAAAAATAACAAGTAAGGAAGGTTAAGTTCGGGTGTAACCGAACATTACATACTCAGTTGAGAGCTATGGGGACAACATAAGGGAAAATAACCATGTAGGAAAATGAACCGAGGGAAACCCTGGAATGTGTTTGTATGACATGTGTATGAAATGAAAGGTATTAAAGAGTATTTTATGAGGGAGTGGGCCATAGTTCTATAGGTGGACGCCGTTTCCAGATATCGGCATAAAGGTGGACCAGGGGTGACCCTAGAATGTGTTTGTACGATATGGGTATCAAATTAAAGGTATTAATGAGGCTTTTAAAAGGGAGTGGTGGTAGTTGTACATGTGAAGGCGTTTTCCAGATATCGACCAAAATGTGGACCAGGGTGACCCAGAACATCATCTGTTGGATACCGCTAATTTATTTATATATATAATACCACGAACAGTATTCTTGCCAAGATTTCAAGGGTTTTTTATTTCGCACTGCAGAACTTTTTCATTTCATTCTACTTAATATGGTAGGTGTCACACCCGTTTTACAAAGTTTTTTTTCTAAAGTTACATTTTGCGTCAATAAACCAATCCAAATACCATGTTTCATCCTTTTTTTCGTATTTGGTATAGAATTATGGCATTTTTTTCGTTTTTCGTAATTTTCGATATCAAAAAAGTGGGCGTGGTCATAGTCGGATTTCGGCCATTTTTTATACCAATACAAAGTGGGTTCAGATAAGTACGTGAACTGAGTTTAGTAAAGATATATCGATTTTTGCTCAAGTTATCGTGTTAGCGGCCGAGCGGAAGGACAAAGGGCCAACTGTGTATAAAAACTGGCGTGGCTTCAACCAATTTCGCCCTTTTTCACAGAAATAAGTTATAGTCCCAGAATCTAAGCCCCTACCAAATTTCACAAGGATTGGTAAATTTTTGTTCGACTTGATGGCAGTAACAGTATTCTAGACGAATTAAAAGAAAAAGGGCGGAGCCACGCCCATTTTGAAATTTTCTTTTATTTTTGCATTTTGTTGCACCATATCATTACTGGAGTTGAATGTTGACATAATTTACTTATATACTGTAAAGATATTAAATTTTTTGTTAAAATTTGACTTTAAAAAAAATGTTTTTTTTTAAGTGGGCGTGGTCGTATTCCGATTTTGCAAATTTTTTTAAGCATACATATAGTATAGGAGTAACGTTCCTGCCAAATTTCACATGATATCTTCAACGACTGCCAAATTACAGCTTGCAAAAATTTTAAATCACCTTCTTTTAAAAGTGGGCGGTGCCACGCCCATTGTCCAAAGTTTTACTAATTTTCTATTCTGCGTCGTATGTTCAGCTCAGCTGCCAAGTTTCATCGCTTTATCCGTCTTTGGTAATGAATTATCGCACTTTTTGTGTTTTTTCGAAATTTTCGATATCGAAAAAGTGGGCGTGGTTATAGTCCGATATTGTTCATTTTAAACAGCGATCTGAGATGAGTGCTCAGGAACCTACATACCAAATTTCATCAAGATACCTCAAAATTTACTCAAGTTATTGTGTTAACGGTCGGACGGACGGACGGACGGACATGGCACAATCAAATTTTTTTTCCATCCTGATGA
The DNA here is from genome assembly GCA_029619165.1 of Eurosta solidaginis. NCBI lineage: Eukaryota > Metazoa > Arthropoda > Insecta > Diptera > Tephritidae > Eurosta > Eurosta solidaginis. Next base: position 32,357 of record JARSSU010007303.1, on the reverse strand, counting down.
TTTTGATATATGGAAGTCTATATCTATCTCGATTCCTTTATACCTGTACAACCAACCGTTACCCAATCAAAGTTAATATACTCTGTGAGCTCTGCTCAACTGAGTATAAAAATGTAAGGTCCCTGCAAAAAATCGTGCGATTTATCCCTAAAAAGATTGGTCTCCCATTTATCCCTTTTGTCTACATTTGGGCACGATTGACCCCATTTAGTCCCTTTTGGGTACAGTTGGAATTAGTCAGTTTGAAATCTATGTAGCCCATTTCAAGAAATATTAAAAAAACGGCAACAAAATTAGTAAAAGAAAAATGGTCACAGGTGATTTAATCGAACTATTTAAGAAAAAATCGGAGCCGCCCTATGCCGAACCTAATTTACTAGGTCATAACGACTACGCCGGAGTTAGGGTTAAATTTTCCGAGAATATTTTTATTCCTTTTTGAAAAGGGGGCGAACAACTTACATCAAATAGATTTGGTGGTTTGGCAAACCCTTCGATTGTGTTTCTGCCATGAAAAGTATCCCGGCAAAAAAGTCATCTGCCTTAGCATTACCATACTTTACAGTACCGTAAGAGAAGAATATAGCCATTTCTTTTTATTTTCAAAACGTGATTGTTCCAATTAGGCCACAAGTGTACTACATTTTATCTCATATATATACATATTTATTTTTTTTAATGACCGTTATGGCAGCGCGCTGTCCTTAAGTGGCCAACTGAAACCAGGATAATCCTGTTCACGCGATAAAATTATTTTAAAATTAAATATATATCTATATTTTTCTATTTGCCGCGGTGTTGGTGGGCAGTGCTTCGAGATATAAATCTGCTCAACTAAAGAAGTTCTATCATCAGCTGAGCGTAATATTTAAGTTAATAAAACAGGACCAACAGGTTTACATTAATTAATAAGAGAGGTGAGAACGGTTGTTTTATAGAAAATAATAAATATAGTTTAAAAAAAAATCGCAAATATGGTGCCGTTTTAGTATCTACAATCCACTTAGATATTTGATGTTGATCGCACCGTAGTACATAGGTTCGTGTCCCCGCTATTAAGCACAACCCGTTTTGTAGCCAGTTATTTAACCACTGGCGCGAGTATTCAATAATTGGCGCTAGATATGTCCAACTCTCCTTTGCGCGCCTAGCCTAGAGACTTACAAACAAGCATACTGTAGCATGTCTTGAGATTCACTCATTTGTACATACATATATTTTGACTTGTGCTAGACAGTCTACTCAGTACGTTGTCTCGTAACTTGAAGATTATTCTATTTCAGTTTAAAGCCGACTAAATGCTCTCCACAAACCTTTGCTTGCACACAATTTATTCCCATGATTTATTCTATTTATGCTTAAGTTGCATTATCCACAACTTTTTCCGTTTATGCGTTGGTTGCAGTTCCCAGCAATTTATCCGATTTATGTTAGACTGCATTTCCCACACGTATTATGTAAGTATGCATTAGTGTAAATATTTAATGTAGCTCACAAGAATTAATTAGAACAATTTTGTATAAATATGAATGAAAGTTTCCTAATAAATCAATCATTGGTTTGACACCAACCACCAAACAAGACCGGGTCTTTCATTAATGGAAAGGTAAATTCACATATTTTACAATATTCGAGCTATCAAATGTGTTTCAGTGGTAGTTATAATCTTGGCACAGACACCGGAAACGGTTAGTTTAGTTCGAAATTAGTTCCGCTTCGTTTCAGAAGAAAAGATTTGAAATGTCTCGTAGGTCGAGAGGGAACACAAAAGTTTACACCATTCAGAAGGAGTAGGCTCGAAATAGATAAATATTACACCAAGCATTTCCCTTCGACTAGCAGACGTTGGAAGATTGATAAGTTCCCTTCGGTTAGTATAACGTGAAAGATTATATATTACACAGCTTTAAAATAAATCGTACGCGGAAATTAAACTCTAAAATCTACTTCATAAATTCATCATCATAGACTTACTTCTTTGAGGGGCAATTCTCTCTCACTCTTTTGATGCATTTAGATAGTTTCTGCAATGCTGATATAACCTCAGATTTAGCTCATACCACAGATCTAGAGGCATTATCGACTAGAAGATCCCAAAATATCAAACACTCAAGTTAATCGTAATTAATTATGTAATATGATATAGAATATAACAGTGAATTAGTGTCAAAATAGGAACTGTTGACTAGCAAAATTTGCTTAAAAATAAGCAACTTTTAACGGGCTTAGACAAATTTTTACCCTCATGTGGCGACTGTACCAAACGCTGAAAACGTTTTTTTTTGTTCATTTTTACCTTTTTTATCATTCAAAAATATTTCTTTTTAATTATTATATTGAAAGATATTCAAATCAATTTTTGTATTTTTGTTTTGACCACTAATGGGTTAAAGTACCAAAAAAATGCTTTGCATTATAGCTAAAACAACAAGGAGTTTCACAAAAATATTCCTCTTGAAAGATTACAATAAATAACATTATTTATTACTCAAAATCTCGTAACTTAATCAAAATATTTTAGCTGTGCGATTTTTGTCTGTCATCTCACATAGACAGCTATTTTTACAGTGGAATGCTTAAATTTAATAAAAACTTTTAATCACTCAATGCAATCGCTTTCAATTTTTGTGAATTCAATGCTATGACAAAAAAAGTTCTCAACTTAAGTACGTACATGGCGTATGCGTAACTTTTGCTGACATACAAAATGCTTCGCACCACCCAGTGGCGCACGTGAAATTGAATAAAAAAATTAAATTTAAAATTCATAGTTCTGAAATATGAAAAATCTTCGTGTTAATCGAAGGAACCTATAAGCAAAACGTGGTGATGATTGTAATGTAGGAAATACGTTTCCATGGGGAACACACACACACACAGAATTTGATATTTATGTATATAGATATAACAAATAGTGTCAATCAGTTTTAAGGTTTTACAATCTCGGCCTTGCTCTGCCAGCAAAAATTGTAATCAAATATTGATTAAAAAGAGCTTAGAAATTCTATTCTGCAAACACATTTTCAAAGTTCCACATAAATATTTGTGACCCTATACTCATTTGTCATGCAAGTATTTATAAAATTAAGCTTTTATGTATGTAGATCTTGAGTACTCACCAAGCGCATGCTGTCATTTACGATGTTCCTTGTTGTCTTTGACAACACTGCAATCTACAGCAGCAACAACAACCGCAACACAGTAGTCTGCAAGTAGAAAATATAACAAAAATTTATGTAACTAAAACAAGACAAATGTACAAGAAACCTTATCAATCATTATACTTTATTTCGCCCATTTATTTAGGATAACATTTTTTATGCACACATTCTTTAACATCTTTCAACATTTTCAATGTATGTATAATTTTAAAAATATTTTTGATGATTTTCATTTGTATACTTTTCTCTTTTCTAGTTTATCTTCCGCGTTTTGTTTTTTATACTCAGCTGATCAGAGCTCACAGAGTATATTAACTTTGTTCGCATAACGGTAATCCGTAACGGCATAAACTAATCAACATAGATATAGACTTCTATATATCAAAATGATCTGGGTGAAAAAAGAAATTCATTTAGCCATGTCCGTCCGTCCGTCTGTCCGTCCGCCTGTAAACAAGATAACTTGATTAAATCTTAATGAAATTTGGTATGTTGTTTCCTGGGCGCTCATCTCAGATCGCTATTTAAAATGAACGAAATCGGACTACAACCATGCCCACTTTTTCGATATCGAAAATTTCGAAAAACCGAAAAAGTGCGATAATTCATTACCAAAGACGGATGAAGCGATGAAACTTGGTAGGTGCGTTAACCTTATGACGCAAAATAGAAAATTGGTAAAATTTTGGACAATGGGCGTGACACCGCCCACTTTTAAAAGAAGGTAATTTAAAAGTTTTGCAATTACTATATGTGTGCCAAATAAAATTTAGCGAAATCGTATGACGCACACGCCCACTTTAAAAAAAAATTTTTTTAAGTCAAATTTTAACAAAAAAATTTAATATCTTTACAGTATAAAAGTAAATTATGTCAAAATTCGACTCCAGTAATGATATGGTGCAACAAAATACAAAGATAAAAGAAAATTTCAAAAGGGGCGTAACTTCGCCCTTTTTCATTTAATTCGTCTAGAATACTTTTAATGCCATAAGTCGAACACAAATTTACCAATCCTTGTAAAATCTGGTAGGGACATAGATTCTATGATGATAACTGTTTTCTGTGAAAATGGGAGAAATCGGTTGAAGCCACGCCCAGTTTTTATACACAGTTGACCGTCTGTCCTTCCGCTCGGCCGTTAACACGATAACTTGAGCAAAAATCGATATATCTTAACTAAACTTAGTTCACGTACTTATCTAAAGTCACTTTATCTTGGTGTAAAATATGGCCGAAATCCGACTATGACCACGCCCACTTTTCTGATATCGAAAATTACGAAAAATGAAAAAAATGCCATAATTCTGTAACAAATATGAAAAAAGAGATGAAACATGGTAATTGGATTAATTTATTGACGCAAAATATAACTTTATAAAAAACTTTGTAAAATGGGTGTGACACCTACCATATTAAGTAGAAGAAAATGAAAAAGTTCTGCAGGGCGAAATCAAAAGCCCTTGGAATTTTTGCAGGAATACTGTTCGTGGTGTGACATATATAAATAAATTAGCGGTACCCGACAGAAGATGTTCTGGGTACCCTGGTCCACATTTTGATCGATATCTCGAAAACGCCTTCACATATACAACTAAGTGCTACTCCCTTTTAAAACCCTCATTAATGCTTTTAATTTGATACCCATATCGTACAAACACATTCTAGAGTCACCCCTGGTCCACCCTTATTACGATATCTCGAAAAGACGTCCACCTATAGAACTAAGGCCCACTACGTTTTAAATAATCATTAACACCTTTCATTTGATACACATGTCATACAAACACATTCCAGGGTTACCCTAGGTTCATTTTGCTAAATGGTGATTTTCCCTTATTTTGTCTCCAAAGCTCTCAGCTGAGTATGTAATGTTCGGTTACACCCGAACTTAGCCTTCCTTACTTGTTTCATTGTTTGTTTGAAAATGCCCTGAAGACGTTTTAAATCGTTTTAAAATAGCTAGCACGTTCATAAACACTCACCCGCATACGTCAAGTTATCCTTTGCCAGAGCTTGACTCTCCTCACAACTCAACTCAGTGTACAACTTGCAACTGCCTGACACAGAAGGCCATCACCAAACAACTAGTCATCATCTATTTTGTTCTACTTTTATGTTCGTATTCTTTTTTCATTACCTTTGTTGTTGTAAGTCAGAGAAAAATAGACGCTTGGGATAAAATGGCATACGAACAAATTTTTTATACTTGCTCAAATCAAGAGTATACAAATGAACGAAGGTTTGAATGGGTGTGTGTGTGTGTGTGCAGCAAGAAGGCGAGTCTTCCATCAAATCTGCTGACATGATGTTCAAGAAAATATTTTTTTTTGGATTTTAAGTATTTATAGGTATGTGTGTGAGTATGCAATCATTCTTGCTGACTGTAGGTGTATGGTTATGCACTACACAGGCCGTGGTAAATATGTATGCAATCGTATCTTGTAAACATTGGAGCGATATTCTGAGAAAAAAAGTCTTATTTTGAAATTTGCGTTAAATTATTCGTGGTATATTCATAACTAAATCAAATTTTGTACTCGCTCTAAGAACTCATTGTAATGAATGAGCTTTTGTAGGTATGCCATAGCAGGAGCAACAACAACAAATGAAACACATATAAAGTATTGGCATTCAAGTCAGTTGCTTAAGGACAAACCAAGCTGATGGCGAAAAGTTTGTAAGAAACGCTATAAAAATAAAGTAATGAAATATAGGAGAAAATATATGAGGTCAGCCTAGATTGACTTTCCTGAACATATGAATATTATATACATACAAACATGCATCTTTGGCGTTGACGTTATGTAGTGAATCTCGCTATTGAAATTTGTATTCATAGAAGGCCACACATAATAGGTTATCAATTTTCACTAAAACGGGGTTGTTAGAGTAAAAGTAGCTGCCAATGATACACGATACTCTTAAGCCCATTGTGGTACGACAACTTGGTTTATTTCCACCATCAAACCGAACAGATGGTAAATTAAACGGTCGTTGATCTTACAGATCGAACCATATTAAAAACGTTTAAAAAATCTGTGATCCGTTTTTCTGCTATGCTTCTAAATGTTTTAATCTTAATTCCTAGACAAGTAGGTGGGCACAGGGATGTGGGTTTAGGCTAAATCCGGAGAAGACTGATGCAGTACCCTACACGAGGAAGTAAAAACCACCCACCTTTGAATTACCAATGCATAACGGCCAGCAATTAACCATATCAGGTAGTATCAAATATTTGGTGCTGACAAACGATTCGCTACGAAAGGCCTGCCTCGCTTTTTGCAAAGTCAAATATGACCTTTCGTCTATACGAGACAATGGTGCGACCAGTGCTGACGTATGGCTCTATAGTGTGGTGGGCAACTTTTAGTAAAGACTATGATAACACCAGCCCACAGAAAGTTCAGAGCACTACGTTGTTGGTGCCACCGAAGCATGATGCATCTATGCTACAGCTACTATAGACCTCAACTTAAGCCTGCTTCCGATAGGTATGTAGATATTGTGACGTCGACACAAACCGTACTGAGATAAATATTATTTTCCCCGCAAATTACACTTGGGTAAATCCGTCAAAACAGCATCTCCCGCTATAATCACTAATATAAGGAAAGGGATTGTTTTCAAAGACCTATCCTTTGGAACCTAATGGTGAACACCTTATTAATAAAGATAGAAGGAACTGGCTATCACTTACACAGATGGCATCGCTCGAACAGCAACCGGAAAAAATTAAATTCAAAGTTCCAAAGGTTGCAAACTATTTCAAGCGAACTAACCTCTGGATACACCACAATGGTGATGTGGGCCACGGAGCACAGTATTGTACTCCAGAACTGTGTTGCTGATGAGCTAGAGATTAAAGGCACTGAACTGATCGAGTTAAGACCCATCGCTGCTACCCTTTCCACGTGCAAACAAAATCAATGCCAGATAGGCAGTGGAACCTACCAGTGAGGTTTCTCGAGACCAGGCCTCATATAAATGAGAACTGAACTAGGTTGCTTACCAATCTTTATTGTCCTTCTTAGACCCATTGATGGGGATGTTAGCGGGACGCTGACTGATGGGAGGACACGGCGGACTCACGGGAATTCCAACGAATGACTTCTGTCAAAGCAATAGGTATGATGAGGTGATAGAAAGTAATGAAAATTTTCTCTGCATATGTCCGGCAGAACACGCAAGCAATGTCTCAACAAGCATTCATCGTGGATTTAGAGAAGCATGACTCAGCTGAAATTGAAGGCATCCTGCGAAATATATAAAACCCACTTTTTTTACTTTTTGCATAGAGCTAGCTGGCCGTAGTGTGCTCTAAGACCTTGCTGGGGCAGCAACGATAATCAACCTAACCTTATTTAACTAAAAGGCGGGAAACGATTTCTTTAACAGAAACAAGGAAGATAATAACTCTTGCATTGAATGAAAGTGTCAGTAGACAGAACTATAATGGCGGCCGCGGAAACTGATCTTAAGAACGAGTGAGAGCTCACGTTGAAGGGAGCAAATAGGGTGATATAAGAGTCTCGCAATCGTTATCCAGGGCTGACTTTTTTGGCGGGTGTCAGTGCGAGCTATGGGCGGTTCAGAATATATAAGAAATCAGCCAGAATCTATACTAGATGAGAAGAGCAGCATCGGAGGAAAGGCCTACTAGCACCAGCGAGGGTCGACAAGGAGGAGCAAGCGAGAGATGCTCCAAAAAATTTATTTCTGATTGGCGACTGGCTGGGGAGAACTTGCAGCGCCAAGCTGATAATGATTCCCATTCAGATTCTTGATGAAAAGGGTACGTAAAACCATTTTGACACTTTCGCCGAAGCATGTTTGTAGGATGTAGCATTAAAAGGCAGCCGAAAATCGTTTGATACATTTAAAATAGCAAAAGGTTTAACCGTACAGTAAACTCGGGGACCAACAAAAGGGCCAACAGCGAACAACAGCAAAAAATTTAAAATAAAATTTAATAAAAACTTACCACAAAGTAAGAGAAAAAATATGCTTCTATGTGACCTGCTTTCAACAAAAAATTCAAAACAAAGCAAAAGTGCAGCATCAGCAAAAAAAACCTTCGCGATCACGCGAATGCAACGACAACGCGCTGATGGCCAAGCAAAAAATCACTTTACACGCATACATACATAGGGTACAAGCGATGTGAAAGGGCAGCGAGGAGTTAATGAAAATGAGTTAAGGACGAAGCAAAAGAACAAAATGGGAAAATCAGCAACAAAATTTATGCTCGTTGCATGCCACATCGAAGGTGCCAAGCGTTGAAAGCAACAAATTGTGCGCTGTTTTAAGCAAAATTCGTTATAGTTTGCTATATATTTGACTTTTTGTTAAAACATTTTCACTTTGCTTCTATTTTTGTTTCTGTTGTTATTATTTTACAAGGCACGCTTACAGTAGCTTGAATGCGCACATCAACAACGCAAACGGCTAATCATTAAACAATACACGGAAAACAGAAAAGGGCAACAATGTTGTAATCGACACTGCAAATGACTGCAGTACATAATACAATAATAGCAACAACAATAGCAAATACAAAACATTGCAAATATAATTTTCCAAGACATCTGCGGATCATAAATGACGTCAACACTGACATTTTCCGTTGCCACTTGCCTTGCTACAGCAATTCGCCTTCACCTTCCGTGTGTGTGTATGAGTAAATATGTGTGTGTATTGAAGCGTACCATTAATTTTTCAACATTAAACGCCTTTCATTCTTTCTCAAGTTTCCAAGTGCCGCTTATTACAAAGTTTTCATTCTTTGTTTTAACTTCTTTTGGAGGATTTTTACTTTGTTTGTATTCTTTTCATGTGTGTATGGTTGCATATGTTTATTCTCATGTTTTTTATAGTGAAGTGAAACTTGGTTATCTGAGATTTTGGGAAAAGTGATTGTAAATCTGCCGGAAGCCCAATATATCGGATTCAATATGTCGGTCGATCAAGCTCAGAATTGAAACACACTCTGAAGAAAATTACTTAACATTTTTTTTAATTTTTGGTGCTGTTCATAATACGAATTACTTTAAGACGCGATGGCGACAGGCCAAGATACAGACATAGTTCCTTTCCTATAAGACGAAATGACGACAGAGCAAATTCCTTATAAGTTTTAATTCAAAAAACATAAAGCCCTAACAAAATTTTATTTTGAACAATGGATATATATTGTAACGAATTTACTGCAAATCCTCTTATTTGCAACTTTCTGCTAAGTTCGAATCACTAAACTGTTGTATAAATAAATCCAATATTTAATAATGCAAAATGGCATTTATTAAAGTACTTCACAACAACACTGGTTCTTCACAATCAATAGCTTGCTTAAATGAAACTGATTGTCGCGCCTCTACTTTTGCTGCTTTTATACTGTGTGATTTCCTCGTTGCATCTTCTATGCGCTTGCATTTCCAGAATCTACTATTTGGTCATCAGCTATAAAATTACTACGTTTTTAGCTTCTCATATGCGCGTGTATGTGTGAACACAATTATAATTGCATACTTTCGGGAGTATTTCAGATTTATGCATGTGGTTGTGCGCTGCTTCTCTGCTGCGTGTATGTACATAAGTGTAGACATAATGATTGAATTATTGATGTGCATACAAGTCACTGCTTAGCATCGGCTTAGAGATGATAGTATCCCTTAATGCTGCTAATATTCGTTACAATATCAAAAAGTAAAAATTTAAAAATTTGTTTAAGTAATTTTCATCAGAGTGTGTTTCAATTCTGAGCCTGATCGACCGCCATATTGAATCCGATATATTGGGTGAAAGAAAGAGAAGGCCGTGGGGAAAGGAAATGGCGAGGAAAATTGAAGCGCAACAATACGGTAAACTGAAGAGTAAAGAATATGCAAGAACAGAAATTTAGGAAAAAATGTAAGTTATGATGCTTATCTCAGTAATGATATTGATGAAAAAGAAGGCACCGAGAAAAGACACAAAATTTTAAGTACTTGGTTTTTACAGTTTTTTACTTTGCCCTACTTACTTGCCTTTTTCGATTTATAGTACTTTGACTAATCTAAATGTTTTATAATCGTTAAAAAATGTACCTTCAATTGTATAAGTGAAATTCATTACATTTCATTAAATGTATTAAAAACCAAGGTTTGAAGTTTTAATTTGCCGGTCGCCGCAACAGTCCATATTATGGTAACCAATACATCTGCATTTGTGGCTAGATTTCATGAAGTGTAACAGTAAAAGTTACTCACGGCTAGGTTTATTGTTATTGTGACGATTAACATCTGATGGCTTCAGCACTGTTGCAATAATGGTTACGATTGTGGTTACGGTTACGGTTATGGTTACTGTTAAAATCACGGCTACGGTCATGGCTGCGGTTATGGTTATGGTTAAGGTTATGGTTACGGTTGTGGTTACTGGTATGATTAAAATTCAGGCTAACGGTCTACGAGGAATTCCACTTCATTCCTCGGGCACCACTTTAATCTTCTTTACATCTAGCTTCTGCTGCAAGTAAGGCCTTGAAGATGACTATCGTCATTTCTAGCGTAAAAGAAAAATATTTTCCCTATATTCACTTGTGTATTGTATAGGGATTTATATAGTACCCTGATTCGTAGATCGCTCCTTCCATAAAACGATCTTTGTGAGTTTCTTTGAAGGATAATTGTTATTCGTAACAGTGGAAAAGAAGGACTCATAATAAGTAAAAGGTCTTTGTTAATTTGGTACGTCAGGTGTTTTATTAACATCGTTTCGTCCTAGAATTTTTCAAAAAAGACAGAGTTTTTTATTTCTTCGGCCTAGTATAGCCAAGAATTTTTCTACAGTGGGTGTTACTGTGATGCTTAACATCTTGGCTTGGGCGCAGTTTTTGGACTGAATAATCCCCATCATAATTGCGAGGCTGAACAATGTGGAAAAGTTGCAGTTGCTAATATTATCCTCCCTCCTGGTTGCCATATGGTGTTCTACGAGCCCTTAAAATGTTTACCTTGTCACCTCAAGCAAGTTAATTTTAAGGAGGTAACTAAGCAAATAGGGCAAAAGTGCTACCCTCAGCGAAGAAAAGAGCAATCAAGGAACTTTTGGATTTCGGAATTTTAAATATTATTTGATTTGACAGCTGGTATTCTAATTAATTTGCAATAACAAATAAAAGGCTTGTTTGATTTAAGTACAGGCCAAATCAGCAGAAAACTTTTTTTTTAATCTAACGCACCCAACTAAAAATCAAGCAACTTAACAACCTCTTCGTTGAGATGATAACATGAGATAATTGTGCAATGTTGGCTTTTGTGCGCTACATCATAAGTGAAAAATAAGGTAGTGCGCTTAAAAGATGTTTCAAGGGTTTGTATGTGATGAGGATATCTAATCCGGTCTTTATGTTAAACCTTCAACAACGCTATTGAACCATTTTTAGATTCAAAACTAACTTAATACAAAAAAAACTCACTTGATGTAGATAAAAGCCACATAGTTTGTCAAATTTTTTAAAATTCGATCTTCAGACTATTTCCTATAAACTTCAACCCACTGTGCATCGTTGTACCACTCCTCGATGGTCTTGTCTGATTTTATGTAGATACCTTCTGATATGTTGCATACATTTAGGGGCAGAAGTAACCTCATTTGATAGCAATTCACACCACCACCACTTAAAGCTCTTGAAAAGAATCTAGAAATTGTGCTGCAGAGTTTCATTTCACAACTATGCATATGAAATTATAAAAACCCACATAGCATATGGAAGATTGATTAAAGTATAAATCACCACAATGAGACATTTTCGACTCCTTTTGACGACTAAAAACTGTTTAATCAATTCTGCGATCAAAAGAAGACTCGAAATCGACTCCCTCTTATGAGTGAAATATGATTTATTGAAAAAGCAACAACAAAATGTAAAGCGATCACAAATTGATCACATTGGGGATCGAAATATGATTGAGTAAACAATTTTTGTCTGCTTTACATTTTGTTGTTGCTTTTTCAATAAATCATATTTCACTCATAAGAGGGAGTCGATTTCGAGTCTTCTTTTGATCGCAAAAGCTTTAAAACCCACTTAAAAATTATTCTCACAAGACTCATAAATGATGGTAAATATGACTCGAAAAAGACTAAATACTGATTAGAAATATGGGTTAAAAGAGGCTCACCAAGTGTAGTCGCGCGTAGGGTACCATTTTCTCCCGACGAGAGAGTCTTTTCTGATCAGAAAATGAGCGCATATATGCTTATTTTGATCATGCTGGAGACTCGAAAAAGACTCTAATATGATTAATAATTTCAAAAAATGCTGGGTGGGAAAAGAAAAAGCTGGGATTATACAAAAAGCATCAACTTTTAATAGAAAAAGAAAAAACGTGTTATCGAAATTGTAGTATTTCGAAATAAAAATAGTCTTAAAAAATGCAAAAGTAACAAAATGAAAATAAAACACATATTTATAATAATATATTCATACAACGACAAATTGATGAAGTGATAAATGAAATTCACATTCGCTCCCTGGCTGCTGCCAAGCAATCGAGCGCGCAAACGAGCTTAAGAATAAATGAACAAAACCAACTACCCAGATGGGTCAAAATTACCTGAAGGCGCTGAAGTGTATGTAAGCGGCGCAAAAGATGCATAACGGTAACTAGCTAACGAAAGATAAAATGCAAGTTTGCCAAATGTCCTTCATTGAGTCTGAGACAATGCACCACCACCTGCATCTAACATGAGTAATGGTTGATTGGTGCTATGAAATCTCGTGATTCTACATTTACAGTGATGAGTACTCAAATATTTATGCATACAGATTGCATTTTGCTTTTCTTCGTCGTTATTGTTTTTAATTTAATTTAGAAAAAAAGGGTGAATAGTTAAGCAACGTCAAAGTTAATGTAGAAGCTGTTCTTTTCTACTATAATTTTTCACACATCTGGCAACCGGGAAACATATAAAAAATCTTACCGATCTGCTGAGAAAAATTTTGTAACTCAATATAATTTTTTTCCAGCTAGACTACAACTAAAACTTCCAAATTTCTATTTAGGGTGCTCTTCCATTTCTTTTAATTGGGCAATTTGAGTTGCTTCAATGGGTCTCAATACAAAATTTGGATTGCCTCAATGTTTTTTAAGATCTGCAGTCGTTTTTACATAGATGCTTTTCATAGTTAAGTCAAATAAGAAAGGACTACAACTTGGTTAGCCAATAAAACTATTTGAAAAGAATTCAGTGCTCAAAACGACATCGGAAAGAAATGTAGAGCTCCCCAATACGAATAGAATACACATTGTTCTGAAGTTTGATGTGCAGTTAACTACAGCTCATCCAGAAGTTGCGGTTAAACCGCAGCAGAGTGAAACCTCACTACAAACATGTGCTTGCAAGCTTTGTGAGAAGCGCATCACGGCTTCTTGATAGCAACCGATACCGAAACGTAATTTTTATTACGGCTTACTTTCAAAGGCGAATTATTATCGTCGATTTATTGGTAGTATATATCTTAGTATCACCGACGGCTTTTAATGTTTTCTTATTGGCTTGACTTAGACGAGTTACAGGTGTTTCATAAGTCTTCATATTAAAGTTTGATCGGAACCTATTGCTAAGCTAAGATGTCGTTACACATCGATCAATCACCGATAACAAATTGGTAACACTGCGATAAAATCTAAAATTTAATGATAGCAAATCCGTAATATCTTGATAAGATATCGATATTTCCTTCATAACAAATCCGAAGCATTTCTATAAATTAGTCGATAACGTTTCGACACAAAATAGATATATTTTCGGTATCAAATCTTTAAACGTTTGATAAAATACGAAAACAAATAGAAAAATTACTACTTTTTTAAGACAAATCGATAATTTTAACCGCTTAAACGTTTATGGCAGCGCAGCTAGGTGCACCAGTCGCTTCTTTGTTGGGTTAACTGTCGCCAATTGGTCACACCAAAGTGCTTACAACGGAGTGGAGGCCACCCTCTTCTTCTGCTTCCATAGGCGGGCTCTGATCAACATACCCCTAACATACCGATAATATTTCGATTAATAATCGATAGTTTTCAATAGTAAATCGATCAATTATAGCCTTTTTTATCGATAGCACATTTATAACATTTCGATAATAAATAAAAAAACCCGCCTCCGCCTCATCAGTAACACATCTACATACAAAAAACCAACCACTCGTGGATAAAAATAGTTAACACGCCCATAGCCGGTCAATGTAAGGCGCCATAAGCTCCGAAGAGATTTTAGGCCGATCTTCTCTTCCAATTTGCGTCGTGCTCCTTTGATTTTCCCTACAAATTGGCCGGACGGAACTCCCAACGGCATCTGCAAGGCAGATGGGTTTTCACTGAGAGCTTTTCATGGCAGAAATACACTCGGAACCCTTGCCAAACACTGCCGAGGGGCGACCCCGCTTAGAAAAATTTTCTTCTAATTGAAAAACCTTATTTCTAAAATTTTGATGTTGCTTTGCCCGGGGTGTGAACAAAGGGCATACGTTGTGGTAGGCGGAGCACGCTACCATCACACCACGGTGGCCGCCATAGCCCGTCAATAACAAACCAATAACTCATCGTTAACAAATTCTAAGCACTTAGTTAACATTTCGACTTAAAATAAAATAATAAAACAATTTTGCTTAGCAAAGTGCCAGTTTCGTGATTTGAGATAGCTCGTTTACCATTTTCCGCTTAGTAAATGTTTTGGGAAAAATCGGCCTGCCTCACTGCGCTGGCTAGAACCCTAGCAAGGAAGGCTTCTAATCAAATGGATGTGAACCAGTCAAGCATCGACGGGCATACTCTTACCAAGTACAAACACCTTCACTGACAAAAGAAAATTTCAGATGAGCACTGAAGCAAAATCTTTGTATAAGTTCAAACGGTTAGGGTATTTAAAGGGCACTGTTTGATAAAGTAATTTGTGGTAGAAGGAAATCCATATCATTGATTGCTGCCACCGCTGAGACTTCATTAGTGTGCAACATTGTCCACCTTCTTCAATTTATAAACTAGGAAGGGCAATGGATCATATAAATGATATCAACCATTGCCCAGGATATCTACGTAAGTGTGCCTCTACTCATTTTACTGTGAAATATTATCCACATCATCCACTTAGTAGCGTCCAGTCAAAATTCCAAAATTGTGTTTTTAAAATACTTTACCCAAAAGCCGCACCCTCTACATCTTCACTCAGTGCACTAAAAGCGTTCTTTAATCAAATCAGAAGCACAAGAATACAAAGCGCAGAGAAAAACACTGTAGACTAAATAGAGAAGTGAAATGAAGATAAGCAATGCAAAAATAGTAAAATAAACTTAAAAAACTACAACATCTGAACAGTGAAATTTTGTAAGAAACGTGAATTGAATAAAAAATTCCAAAGAAATGTGGCATCGCTGACTTTTGAACCGAAAGAACTGCTTAGCGTTGCTTTATTATAGGTGGTACATATATGTGTATGTGTGTGCGTATGGATATACATCCTGCTTGGAGTTTGATACTAAGCTTACATCATCTTCTGAACTGTAAGCTGGCTATGTAACTGACAGATACTCTTACATATTTAGTTTGTATGGCGGTCCATACGTAACTTGTCCAACTGAGCTATCAGCGCAAGCGATGCATACAACATGATTTACTTTTCTATTGTTTTTGGGCAACAAATAAACTCGTCTTTCATTGCGACACACCGCTATGTTTTCTTCTTTATAATCCCACGCACATACATTCACAAAATTTTCTTTAGCTTTTGTAGTAAACGAGATTTAAAGATTTTTTTCCTTTCAGCTTCAGTATCATTTTGGCTTTTCGCTTCGCGGCTTTCATCTTTCAAACAAAATATTTTCTTAGAAAACCCACTAAACTATGGCTGAATGCTTACAAGAAGAAGCAAAAGTAGAAGACGAAGAAAAAGAAGAAATAACTCAATTCATCGCTTAAGAAGAAAGAAACAAAAAAATTATAAGAAGCATTGCAACAATAACGAATGTGGTGCGAAAAAAATTGCAAAGCGTAAAAATTGGTAGTGCGACTTAGCGAAATAAACCGAGTGCAAAGAATAAGTTGAAAAATCGGAATAAATGAAAGCATAACCAGACTTTATCACCAGAAAAATTCCTAAAGAAGTTCCAATAAAACACAGAATTGTTGGCAAAAAAAGGCTTAAATATGGAGCAGTGCGCTAAGTTAATTTCACTCATGATTCTGACCAACACAAGTGCTAAAAGGTATGATTGTGAGTGTATGTGTGTGTGTTTTCTTTTTTAAGTGTATGTGTTTAGAGCGCACAGGAAAAAAAGCTTTTACCAAATTAAATATTGAAACAATGTGCAACGTGCATGTGTACAGAATTTTAATGGAAGTGCTTAAGTAAGTAAGCAGATTTACTGCAAATGACATGTACAGCGCATATTTAGTGTGCCATTTTGTAGATTACTAAACTATTTACTTAAATAAGTAGGTATGTATTAGCAAAGAAGTCTTTACAAGTACATAGCTAAAAGAATATCTTAGGAAAAACTATGTTGCCATTCCTGCTTTCACAAACTTCAATATAAAAGCAGAGCTTTTGCATAATACTAACGCCGTAAAAAAATGCGGAAAAAGCGCTTTTCGTAATTTTTTTTCTCTCTTTACTTTTCTGCTTAACTACGGGCACATATTGCGATTTTTTCAATCACCAGATAAGCCTGTATTCAATTCTAGGTATCATACTTAAGCCCCTTTATTTTGTTATTGGCAAATTTTATCAAGCAAAAGTTTCGAAAATGAATTAGTTTTAACACCGGTAGGATTGACCACAGTAAAATCAGCAAATTAGATTTGCTGCTCTTGAATTAGCAGACACTGAGTGAAGTTGACCGCATTTCGCGGCCGCCGCGGTATTGTGGTAGCGTACTCTACCACACCGAAGATCCTGGGTTCACGCCCCAGAAACAAGTTTTCTTTGAAGAAAGCGGGGTCGCCCCTCGGCAGTGGTTTGAAAAGCACTCCGAGTGTATTTTCGTTACGAAAAGCTTTTCAGTGAAAACTCGTCTGCAGATGCCGTTGGAGTCTCTTCGGAGGTTATTGCGCTTTATATTTTCTTTTATTGATGGTTAATAGAACCGAAAGTTTTGGCAAGAAAAATTTTTATAGTTGAGCAGAGCTCACAGAGTATATTAATTTTGTTCGCATAACGGTACCCCGTCTTACAAGGTCTTACAACCTTAGACTAACACAGTTGCTTCTATCATTAAAAACAGAGGACTGTAGACTCATGACGGGTATTCTGACTGGACACTACCTTCTGGCGTCACATGCCTTTAAATTAGGCTTGGTCAGTGATAGCAGATGTAGGAAGTGCGGGTTTGGAGGAGGAAACGATCGAGCACGTTCTGTGCTCGTGCCCTGCACTTGCCAGGCTAAGACTCCAGCTATTAGGAGTGATACAGCTGTCAGATCTAGAAGCAGCAAGTGGCTTAAGTCCTAGGAAGCTTCTAGTATTTGCCAAGAGGACGGAGTTATTTTATAACATAGGTCCTGGTTTTTGATAGGGTTTTTCAGTTTGGTTGTTAAAACAAACTTCTGGTAACACTACGGACTCGAATCAGTCTATGTGAGGTCCTCATGGACCGGCCAGTTCAACCTAACCTAACGGTACCCCGTAACGGCATAAACTAATCGAGATAGATATAGACTTCTATATGCTAAAATGATCTGAGCGAAAAAAGAATTTCATTTAGCCATGTCCGTCAGTCCGTCTGTCCTAACACGACAACTTCACTAAATTTTGAGGTATATTAATGATATTTGGTATGTGGGATCCTTGGCAATCATCTCAGATCGCTATTAAAAATGAAGGAAATCTGATGATGATTTTTAATATTACCATTTATATGTATCCATGAAAAAGACAATTTTGTCGCCAAAGCTCTCAGCTGAGTATGCAATATTCCGTTACACCCGAAGTTATCCTTCCGTACTTGTTATTTGGTAATATATACGGATGAGTAAGCTGATAGACTTTTAACATAACTGACTACGTTCGTCATTTCAACAGCCAACTTTTGTCAACATATGCAATGCATCAGTTAGTTTCAAACAGAAACTTACCCTTGCAGCGTTCATTCTACACTATTCTTAGGATCACGGTGCTTCAGAAATCTCTTTCATATAAACAGCCCTCACTTTTATTCTAATGTTGACGGAAATCTGTTATTTTAACAGTTTTCTTGGTAATTAAAGGTAACTGTTAACAGATACAACATACAGGCTTACATATTAAGAAATTTATTTATTTCTTTTCGTTTATTTGGCTCAAAAACGGTCAACTCAGAATCATAAGCTGATTCAACAGCTATTCTCGATGCATAACAATTTACGAAAATTTCAGTTAAATTGACTCGTTATTTGATTGATTTGGCGACCATTTTCCTTTCAGGTAAGCTACAAATTAAAATATGCATTTTAAGTTAATTTGGGTATTGCCTGATGAAGAAAAGAAACTGTGATAGTGGATAAGAGACGATGGTGAACGAGCATCCCTTCGCGATCCGCATCAAGGCAAAGTTGCACTTATGCACCAGTTGACGATGCGGAGAACAACGATGAGGAATTCTTCTATGAGAAACTAGAAAAGACGTGCGATAAAGGCTTCGTAAGGGTATTAAAATCATTTTGAGCGATTTTAACGCCAGGGTGGACAAGGAAGAGATCTCTGGTCCAAAAGTCTGAAAATTTACCATTCACAATGTAACATTTCTCAGCGGGTGAGGCTGACTGACTTCGGCGCGGCACGAAATACGGTAATTTTCAGTACTAGATTGCAGCATAAAAAGATACACTGAACTACTTGGCTGTTTCCTGTTCGATAAACACGTAAACAAATCGATAATGTTATGACTGACTGCAGGCATAGTTCCAGTGTTGGTACAGAGCATGTTTCAAATCCTGTGCAAAATGTAATGGAACCAGCACATACCCAAATACTAGATTAAAGAGAACTCTGCCCATCTACATGAAACAGGATGCTTAGCGTACTGTGCGAAAGACTGAAGCCCAAATTATTCCAACCAGTGGTGCTTAAGACCATGAAAATCTACTGTCACTATCGTGGACAAGTTCCCGCCATAAAAGAATTCAAAGTGATACTGAAAAGATCACGAAATATTTCTGAAGCTATACCGAAATGTTCACGAAACAGTCCCGAAGTAGTCTCAAAATGATCTAAGCGTATACGACACAATTTCATTTCCTCTTGCACAATATTTATTATTTTGCCATACTTTTGCGGATATGTTTATAACTTTTTCTTTTATTTGCCTGGATTATAAACCTCGTTTTTACTCCCGATCTTTCGTATGGTCTTTGTTACCAAAAACTTTTAAGTTATGATCCTTCTACTGAGATAGGTCAAGGTATGTTCACTTAAATAAATTTATAGTTACTCGATTACGTTATTCGCCTCTTAACTCGTAAACTCCAAATAATTATTTCGTATAATAATTGGATGCAATTCTTTTGCGCCAAACTTCACACGGAAACACCGCCCCTCGCTGCCACAAAAGGCAATTGCATGCAAAGAACTACAGGCGCAGTCAGCATGCAACAAAACATTTACATGCCATACGAGTACAAAAAAGCGAATGCCAGGGAGGTTACCAAGAAGAAAAATAAGAGAAAGAAATAATGAAAAAAAAATAATAAATAAATGAGAGTGAATGCCGACGCCTTAATTTGCATTAAGCCACTTCGGTGCCTGCTGCAGTACCCTCAATTTCGTCTCGTCTTCTACTTATGAAGTTCCAGAATTTTAATGCGCTTTCGGTGGTTTTTTTTCGCCCTATTTCGATGTCTCAAGCACTGGAAAATAGTATGTAATAAAGAAGCAAAGT
Organism: Eurosta solidaginis; assembly: GCA_029619165.1. Classification (NCBI taxonomy): domain Eukaryota; kingdom Metazoa; phylum Arthropoda; class Insecta; order Diptera; family Tephritidae; genus Eurosta; species Eurosta solidaginis. The sequence continues at coordinate 12,299 of JARSSU010007303.1, read as the reverse complement.
AGGCATTTATAGTGTCGTTTGCAATGCGGTGCATAATTTTTATATGAAACATATAAAAAATGCATCATTACCGACTTCAGTCACCATTTTCATTGCTTTCGAACAATTACATATGTGTGCGCATGTGTGTGTAGAACTAATGAAGGAAAAAATTCCCTACGGGGAGATACCAAGCTAATAGTACAAAGTTCTAGTTTTTAAATGAAGGCTTCTGACTGATATTAAACTAGGCCCTTAAGATCAGAACTTTAACAACAAAATATCGCAGCCTTAGAGATTACTGCTGTGGTCTGCATCTAAAATACCATTCAGATGAGTTTCATACTTGCAGCCCAAACAACGAAAGTTTTACCTAGGATGCTTAGTTAGGATAGAGTATCTCAACACTACTTTCAATGGCTTATAAGATGGGGTTTGTCAATAGCTGAGGGAGCATTCATTAAATCGAGGGTCAATTTAAAGTTCCATGAATACCCAACTTATTGCAGACAAGGTAGAAATTGGGGCTACAAGGCTAATCAGTGTTCAACGGTTAGCAGTGGAGGGCATCGGTTGGCACAAAGATGGACACCAGCTGGACGGTGGTTTGAAAGCGAGTAGTAAAGGGCCGCGGTACCAAGGGGGTGTTGGGATGGTAATAGCAAATAAGGGTCAGTTGAGTGTTCCCGAGACACTGTTTATAGTTTCCGTACCGTATCGGGTTTAAATTAGGAAAAAGAGTTTGAAGAATGGTTAAAATTTCCAAAATCTTAGGGGTAGACATTTCTAGCTAGCTCAAAAACAAGCAGCAGTCCATCATCCTAGATGGTTAGGCGAAAGAGCCAGAAGTGCAGGAAGCGTAGTGACGGTATTTACTTTCGAAAACGAGAACTGTAAGGACTCAACTTAGTCCTTCCTCAATCACAGGAAAACCCCTGCTCCATATTTGTGAGGTATTTCGAAGGTGTCACAATATAAGATGGTTTCATGCCACCCAAAAATTCGGGGATCGGCACAACGGTAGCGCCCCAAGTATCGTTTCATGGACGTAGCCAGGGGCAAGGAGAAAGATTTTCGTAGTTATTGCGAATACGGATCAACTACTCACGGTTTAACAACTCAGCGCCCGAACTTCTACATCCGCCGTTCATAGTACACCGTAAAACAACGACAACAGCCGATAAATTTAGGCCCCATCCAATCACGTTCCAGTGGCATCCATCCATATGTGTGCGAAGAAAATAACTGCGAGAGATAGGTAAGAGAGTTTGGCAACTCTTTATTACCACGCAATTTCGCTGATTTTTGCCAGTTCTGAGGCATCCTCAAGAGGAACGTGAAGGCGAGACGCGCCCAGAGGGAAAAATCTCGTCCGTCACTGACCGGTCCAAAATGTACTGCGGCTTGGGAGCCGGTGTTTTCTACGAGCTGCTTATGGTCTCTCTTTAAGTACGCTTTGCTCAAATTCAATCTTCCAAGCGGAAATAGTGAATTAAGAGAGGGTTCGTGGGCTTCTGTAGAAGGACTCAGTAAAAGACGACAGTCAAAATACACTCATGGTGTGTAATTCCCTCTTCGCATCGTCTAAGGTCGTAAGTAACTGAAAAATGGTCTTTTCTGCAAAAAGTAATAAGCCCATAAAGATGCAAGCATACAGGTACGTTGAGGGCAACATGAAATCACACGCCTCTTCGTGTATTACTCATATCAACCAAAAGAAACGCACATGACTGCTGGAGGTGATACCGGTCTGTAATAAGTGCTGATCGGAAGCTAGTACCCTAGCCAAACAAACTTGGCCGAATTATGATAAAAATAATTCCGAGGACCTCCTAAATAACTCAAAACAAGTATTACTGCTGGCTGAAATTATGAGAGACTGGTTGCTAAACCGCGTTCTGAGAGTATAGGAATAATATTCAACTGAAAAAAAATACTACAATGCCCAGCTCCAGGTTTCAAACTTTGGAGATCTATATAGTAAGGAAAGTTAAGGAAATTTCAATATGCTTCACTTAGGGTATTAGTAGGTTCATTAACCGAACCAAATGGTAGGAACATTGTAATAACTTACATAACAGCAAGCAACAACAAATGGTTCCAGGGGAAAGTGCAGAAAATTGCGTTCCGTGCGCTACTTGGGCCCGGGTCATTCATAGCTGTGCAGCATAGAAAGCAACCAATCAATCATAATGAGATAAGGATAGTTGTTATCGAAATATAAAAGCCAATTAGATCAGGGCTCATATAACTAGTTTGAAACTAGTCCATCTGCCTGCGAGGATGCAATGCATGCAACATCATCAAAAAAGAAAAGAGTCAAATGTCGTTTCTTCCGTTGCATGGCAAGATTACACCATTACCTACATCTAAACATTAATATCCCCAAATTCATTTGAGCTCGCGTGTGGGTGTGTGTGTTCATAGCGTACAACCAAATCACATCCTTCCCGTTCGAGTAAACATGTGATTTTCCGCCAAAGTATGTACTAATATGTTGCAGAGCTATAAATGTATATGTGAGGGAGTGTGTGTATTTCTGGTAACAACCTCCGGAACGTGTTCGTCTGTGGCAATTTCCCCACTAACCTGCTTGAATGTGCCGCCATGGAGCCCTCAAAGCATGCATTGTATTATTTGCGGATTTTTATTTGTTTCCTCTTTTATGCTTCAGACCTTTTGCATAAGTAAGTAGCACCACACACACACACACACACAAAATGAAAATATACACACACACTCTTCCCGGTTCAAAACGAAATTCATATGTAAATACAGTAAAAAATGCGCTCACATGCAGTCAAGTGTCCTAATGTCGTTGTTGCCTTTCGTTGCCCTCTTATTGCCTCGTTTGCTTCGTTGCCTTCTTTTTTCTTGCTGCTGTTGTTCGTGTTTGTGTTTGCGTATATTGTGGTGAATACGAATTTACCTAAGTATTTATTTACATATTTCTTATTTGTTGGCATTGTTGGCAGCGGTTTGCTTGCAGGTGTATAAGTACATATGTTTATATGGCGAATAAATCTTCAAAACCACCGACATTTGCACAAAAATTTTATTGTTTTCTTTTACACGCAAATTTATTTGGTCTCATTTCGTTTGGCTTTTTGGCGTATTTACTCTGTGTTTAAATAAAATATTTATCTACTTCTATTTTTATGCCATTTTAGCGCAAAGCAGCAGTTGTGCACAAACATACATAAATTTTATATTTTAATGGCTGCAAAGGAAAGGATGATATTTATTTTGGAATTTCATTGGATTTTGAAACTGCAGTGTCTCATAGAAATATAGCCCGCATACTTGCTTTAAATCTTAATATATAAAAATCACGTGTCACTATGTTTGGCGCCAATGGACTCCTAAACTACTAAACCTTTTTTGAATTTGTTTTGCACCCCGTATGTAGTTTGCTCTAACTTGAAATACAGGATGGGGTATATCTCATTTTATAGTCGCAATATTATTTTATTGCAAATTTTTTTATTTGTTTATACGTAGTAATAAAATGTTACGTATACGCACCGGCACTCACATTTTCTGGGGTGCGGATATACTTCTAAGGGGGCCCGCGATTATGACATTTTTTTAAATTTAGTTGTTCCATGTGCAATTTTTAAGCCGACTTTCAAAAGCAACGAAAATCTGCATTTCGTTTTAATATTATAGTGAAGTGTGAAAAATTAAAATCTATATATATAAAAAGAAAGGCTAAAATGTGTCTTAGTTGGTCGCCGGTGTTTGAAGAGATGCGTCGGTCGATATTGTTCAAACTTTCACACAAGTTGCGTATACCTCACGCGGTGGTTACTACATAGGTTCGGTTGTAATCGACACACAGGGTCTCGAGATATAGGCCGAAATGTGTACCCGAGTATCCCTAGAATGTGTTTATGCAATATGGATAACAAATGAAAGCTGTTGATAAGTGCTTTAGTAGAGGGTAATTTTCATACCCCTGTATGATTAGGGTCTCGAGATATAGGCCAAAACGTGGGCCAGTGAATGCCTAGAAAGTGTTTATACAATATGGATATCAAATGGAAACTGTTGATGAGTGCTTTAGTAGAGGGTAATTTTCATACCCCTGTATGTTTAGGGTCTCGAGATATAGGCCAAAACGTGGGCCAGTGAATGCCTAGAAAGTGTTTATACAATATGGATATCAAATGGAAGCTGTTGATGAGTGCTTTAGTAGAGAGTTATTATCCACAGACAGACTGGGACTGAGACTCGGAGTGGGACAGGGACTGAGACTCGGAGTGGGACTGAGACTGGAATAAAATACATACCACCCTCTGGGACAGGCAATAAAAAATGCAGAAGAATGAGAAGAAATGAGAGAAGAGGAAAGAGAGAAGGAGATTGAGAAAAGATAGAATGAGTCGAAGGACTGGGAAAAAGTGAAAAGGGGGAGGGCAGAGTTGGATGGAAAAAGCTTATTAAAGTGTATGCAGATGCGAAACTTAGGGCAGAAAAACGTCTGCCGGGTCTTCTAGTATTTAATATAATTTCAAAAGTGTCCTACGGTTTGAAAACACCCGAGGCTCAGCAAATTATAGAAGAACGAAAACGGGCATCCTTCAACCAAAGAGACTGACTTGGGAAATAGACGCGAGGGAAGTAAAATACGTAGGGATGACTCTTACAGACAGAACCCTCATGTGAAATGCTCATCTAGATGTTATCTGAAACAAAGCAACAAGAGCTTTCTTCACCTGCACTCCACTCTATGGCTATCTCCCAAAATGTGATAATGGATATTTCTTATTATTTTCACCTTTCGATGGCCGAGGACCATGAAAAACAGCAATATTAAAATTTAAAGAACTGCGCCAACTATTTTGTGCTGGCATAAAGGGTGCAAAGAGATCAACCACTGCTGACGCATTTAGTGCCTCAAGCGGAATACCTCCCTTCCCTATTCTAATAGGGGAAGAAGAAACACCTGCTGCACTAAAACTTAAAGCCGATAAGAAAATTCATAGGAAATGCCAACTCTCAGAATCTCGCATAACTTTAAAGTGCCCAGAGCTCTCCCAAAAAAGGCTTTGGGGAGTAGGTAATATATATACTTACGCTGACTAATAGGTAAGATTGACGGACGCTGACTCACAGGTAAGATTGACGGAAGGATCGAATTACAATGACGGAATAACGGTAGCAGGAAGGAATCGTGCCAACGGAATGCTACCTCACAATAGTTAAGGCAGGAGTCTATGCAATAGATTATTCTGGTTGAGAATGTCCACGGAGAGGCTTACCCTCAAGGAGTATCCCTATTATATCAGACAACCAAGACAACCAAGAAGCTTTGCGTGCCTTGCAGTGTTGCACAACTACCTTTATGCTACGAGGAATGCACTGACATCATCAATGATTTGGGAGCCAAACATAGAGTTTTATTATGATGTGTTCTTGGGCACGAGGGATATAAGGGTAATGAACCGGCAGACCACCTACCAAAGCAGGTGCTTTAGCAGCATTATATGCCCGAGAGTCCTTCTGTGGACCAATAAATCCACATACTAGGGAAACCATAAGTAACTGAGAAACAAAGTATGTAGTTCAGACAACACTGAATTGAATATGCAGGGCAAATACAGGCCAAATTGTTTACACTCCCAGCAACGAGAGTATTACTCAAATTTAGTAATCTTAACAGGGAGTACCTACGATCCCACATTGGGTAATATACGGAACCCTGTCTATGATATCAAATCAAATGAATCTATTCGATACACAAATCTGTCGCTATTGTGAAAATTAGGATGAAACGTTGGTTCACAGATCTAGGTGGTAAGTCTGTTAATATCCTCGACTAGCCCGTCCATCAAGGAATCGATTTTATATGACTACATTGAGCCTAGGGATTTTGAATCGCCTCTTACGACAGCCGTGAAATTTTGCTAACCTCTTTAACATGTTTAAGGATTTCTGACTCATCTTACACGAAGAAAAAGTCAAGAATTTAATGGAAAAGTTTCCCATATCTACTTAATATGCCAATGAATATCTGTCGTTAAATCCTAATATGCTTATTAAGAATTTGTCATCAAGATTGTCTAATCTTATGTTTAAAAAGATCTTAGTTCAATATGGTCACAAGTTGTTTTTGAATGAAGGTATTTCTTGGTGCATATAAAGACACTATAACATTGGTTCATGGCCTTTTGGTACATTGTCGGACCAATAGCTGTTTTGCGTATCGTTTTATTTCATAGATCAGCTTAGATGATAAATCGTTATCATTTCCTAGAAGGCGGTTATTCTTGAAGCAGTTGCATCAGCGCCTTCGTTGTCGTTTTCATTCTGAGCACTAATTCTATGCTTTCTTACAAGATGACTTGGACATTTCATAAGGAGATATCCAGTTATCGTGAAATATCTTTTTAGTTCAGCCTTATCCTGTTTAGTACGAGCCATGGAGCTTTCGAAATGTTATTTCATCAGCAGATTCACTTTCAATAGCTTAAATTTTTGTCAAAAGATGCCTCCTCTCCAAAAGTATTCCCATGTCTTAAACTCATATTACCTGAAGTGACGTCCCTCTTTTGTACTAAAGTCGTCTCATGTGTAAGTGTTGTCTCTTATAAATGAGCTATTCCCAACCTATAGATGTCTGCGGAAACCGACAAATTCCTGTGATCCAACCTTGTTGGAGAATGCTAGTTTGTTTGGCATATCATTAGAATATCTTAATACAAAACCATAATTCTGTATATAAATATTAAAATTATCGCACCTTCTGGACGGGTCGAGTCACTGGTAGTACAATGACAACAGCATGACAAAAACCACCTAGAACAGAGAACCTGTGGATATATAAAAATCATCCTCTTTTAAAGCGACATCTGCAGAATATTTTCCCTCTGCTGGGGCCGTTCCTTATCCAGTGGGTTGACATAAGATCAAGGGCCAAAAGGTAAATTGATGTTACGACTACGCCAAAAGGTCAAATGGTCATAAGCTCAATTGAACTTATGACGGGTCTTAGCTTGACTTTATGGCCATTTAGGAAATGTTCTTTTGAAAAGGGTTCTTTTAATGGAATATATTTTACCATAAATCAGTTGCATTTACAGTAGCAGAGATGGTATAGAAGGTTCAATGTGGTCAAGCTTTTTATTGGAAGGTTCCGGATTTATATCCGGCAAGGACCACCAACATCGGCAGCACTCCTCAAAACCGTCTGAGAGTGTCTCCATTGCTTACAAGGAGAAGAAGAATGATAGCTTTTTTTTATTAAAACATAAAAAGATTTTATTTCAACCAACACATTTCATTCACCAATTCACCAACAAGACAAAACAATAACAAAACTTATTTTTAATTATACCAAGAAGTAAATTTTCCATATGATTCATAAGTAAATTATTGTTTATTGTAAAATGTTATAATACTTTGTGTCATCCCCTTGCTAAAGGCAGTTCACCAACTGAAAAGTCATTCATATACATTTGTTAATACAATCACGTTTGTAAACAAAAGTTATTCCTTTCTTTCCGCAGTCAGTTCAAAAGCGAAGCGCACGTCCAAAAGGCAGAAGCACCGGCAAACACGAAACTGTTAATATGCGTACATACAAATATACAAACGTATGCCGTATTTAATACACTAGTAAATTTTAATTATTATTTTCGCATTTGTATATATGTATGTACGTATGTTTATAGATACATACGTATGTGTGTGTGTGGATGTAAGTTACATTGGCATATACGTGTCATCCGTTATGCGGTTGCGGAAGGATGACAAAATTTAATTATGCATAATTAATAATATATAACACAGAGATGATTGTACAGCACAAAAGTTGCAATAACAACAACAAATGGGAGCAAATACATTCAACAGTAGCAGTGACACAGATAAAAAGAAAAAGTAGAATTCAGCGGTCGAATCAAGGATTTACATACTGTCGGTAAAAAGACTTTAAATGGACATTGTACGTTTTAAATTAAGTTGAGCCAACAATTTTTATTACATTTTGTTTTATGACGTTTGAAGCAGTGTAAAGATCTACATCAAATATAAAAAATATCCATTTAACCTTAAACTAATCAACATATTGTTTTATTAAAAGCCGAGCAATTACACGCAAACACATTCGTACCACCTGAAAAGACGGATACCGATTCGTACACGTAATTTTTTGCTGCAACGTGGTGAAGAAGAGTTATAAACATACAAAGAAACGCGTGAAGCTAATATAAACATGTTGAAATAGCATGAGCTCTAATAAATTGGGGTGCCGTAACCTCCTTATTGTAAGGTAAAGTATAGGGAAACAGATCATTTGGTTGTGAAACTTATAGAGGGATCCCTCGAGAACAAGAAATTTGTGACGGATCCCCTTCTTGACATAGAAGTTGCCTTCCACAATGTCGTACCGGCGGCACCTAAAAGGGTTTTCTCAACACTGAGAGTCGATTCGACTATGGAAGAAATCATCAGCAGAATGTTGAGTGGCAGAACTGTGGTGACTGGTTTACCTGGATATGAGACCAAGTGGTATGAATCTTGCCGATTTGTTGTCAAGCTGTTTAGTCGGATGTACAAGATACCTGAATTTATACCACCATGTTGTTGTTGTTGTTTTTGTTGTAGCAATAAATACACTTTTCGAAGGTTTTGTCGATGTCAGTGATCATTTTCCGGATATATATCCAGTACGATCATCTCAGGAACAACTTAATATGACTACTTTTGTCTTTCTAGATCATACCACCAGCCACCCCCTGCTACTATGAGGAGCTTGTGGTTGACAGAACCTCACCTGTATTTATGTGTACAATACATTTATATAAGTTGTGGTTGACCACTGGTTTGCGGGAGCTGTGAATTGCGCTTACTAGCCCTTTGAATCCCTTTAGACCTCCCTCTGTTGGAGGAGTTGCGCTAATGCTGTCTGATATGGTTAAGTACCTTGAGATTTTTATTTACAGAAATCTGTCATGGAAACTTAATGAGCGGCTCAGAGCTAAGAATGATTCAGTTGCTTTGCATTGAAACTCTCGGACTTAACAGCAGTGCAGTACGTTTTGTTTTCTTAGGGCTATGTAGTGAGCATGAATTTTTCTTCGATTTTACAAAAAACCCCTAAAATTGTTTAACTTTCTAATGTATTTGCTTTCAATATTTTGGAATTCTTATAGCGCGACCACGTATCGGGATGAAGGGAGAGCCAACATGAAAATACTGAAGAAAAGTAGTGGTAAACGGACTCGGCAGTGGTTTGGCAAAACCTTTGAGTGGTTTGACAAAACTACAGCTGTTTTGTTTATCAAGAATTGTGCAATGGATCTTTACGCGTAGGTTCACATTTCAACGCATCGTGTCACAGGCATATAAGCACAGAGTTAAATCAAAGCTAGTTAAAAGATACTTGACAAAATTATTTCAATATGCGTCTATCTTGCCTTGATAAGCTATGACTGCAAAATAAGGCCTGAAGTAAGTCTAAATCGGCAAGTAAGACACTTTATATGATTTCATAGCTGACAATTCGACAATTCTGTTATTCTGAATTCCAGTACTATAAGGACCAAACTTCAAACGCCACCCTCCTGCCTTTCTATAAATAAGCCACTGATTTGGCTTAGAAAATTGGTACCACATAACTCAACAAGAAAAAAATCTATCGTGTTCCTACAATTAGGTTCTCTGCCAAGTTATCTAATAAATAATTTCTTCTCGCAAAATTACTACGTTAATAATAAATCGAATAATTTTTTTTAGTTAGCAACTCTTGAACTTGCTAAATTTCCTGCATAAATTTTTAAGTATTACGCAGCCTACACTCCAGCCGCTGGTTGTTGTAAACTCCCCACACACACACAGTTTATGCATGAAGTGCAGTTAGCCCAGTATTTCACAAAAGTGTATAAATAATAATTGTAATAATAAGAACAACAAAAAACAACAGCAACAACAAAAGTGTCAACTTTTCTTCATAGCGCATAGTCAATGCCTTTGTATGTATGATTGTGTGCAACAATGCTGTCAATGTAATGTCAATGCCGCACCTGAGTGCTAAAGGAGCGTTCTTCTGAATGTATGTATGTATGTAGGTGTATATATATGTTGAGAGTTTTCGGTGAATATGTATAAACACGATTGTGCTAACGTGTGCTCCGATGTGATTCCCAACATAGTTTTCCATAAATAATAAAGTTTTTCCAAGTTATTTGGTTGAGGTCGAAATATTACGTATACGCCTGGTACGACCACAGCAGCCTACAAGCATTGTGTAAACTCTGGCGTAAGGACGTATGGTTTTGCAAAATTATATTTAGCACTGTTCATAGAATTTTTTTATTTGGTCAATTAAGCCTTCAAAAACGTAACCAAAACTGTAGAAACCCTGGAAGAGAATTGCTTAAGCTGCAAGCCTGTTAACTTTTATATTGACAGTCAAGCAGCAATTAAGGCAATAATCTCGCATCAAAATGCGTGTTAGAGTGTAAGCAGTCTCTGGGGAGAATCGGGATAGGGAGAAGCATACATCTATATTGGGTCCTAGGGCATATGGGAATAGATGGGAATGAAAAAGCGGACGAACTACCTAAAAAGGGCGCATCCCCTGAAGCTTGCTCCGTAGACGTCCAATTAGACTGGACGAGATTAAGCGAAGGCGAGAGGTGCTCATGATCGACCAAGCGGAAAAGGCGTGGTTTCAAGCGCGGGGCTGTAAAGTGTCGAAGATTATGTGTAGGTCTTACAACCTTAGACTAACAAAGTTGCTTCTATCATTATAAAGAGCGGACTGTAGACTCATGACGGGTATTCTGACTGCTCACTGCCTTCGGGTGTCACATGCCTTTAATTAGGCTTTGCCAGTGATAGCAGATGTACTAAGTGCGGGTTGGAGGAGGAAACGATGGAGCACGTTCTGTGCTCATGCCCTGCACTTGCCAGGCTAAGACTCCACCTACTAGGAGTGATACGGCTGTCAGATCTAGAAGTAGCAAGTGGCTTAAGTCCTAGGAAGCTTCTAGGATTTGCCAAGAGGACGGAGTTATTTTATAACATAGGTCCTGGTTTTTGATAAGGTTTTTCAGTTTGATCGTTAAAACCAAACTTCTGTTAGCACTACCGACTCAATCAGTCTATGTGAGGTCCTAATGGGCCGGCCAGTTCAACCTAACTTAACCTAACCCTTCAAAAAGGGCATCATCACGCCCGAACGAAGGTTTTTAAGATCTTTAAAAATGTATCTTAAGTAAATTATTCGAAGGTAATTTATGTTTTTACTTATCGATTTCAGACTGTTTCAGGTTTATTTTGATATTGTCTTCAGGACCATTTTGGGAAAACTCCAATAACATATGGGGGTTGCCTTCGCAATTGTTTCTTGATTGTTTTTAGAATCTACCGGAGATGGTTTCACGTTTATGTCAGTATCACTTCGTAGTTGTTTTCGGACTAATTTGGCACTATTTGAGGGGAAAATTTTTAGGTCATTTCGGTCATTATTTCGGGATCATATAAGGATTGTTTTAGGTACCAATTAAACTAGGTCCTACAAAACTTCTAGCATTTGCGAAGGGGACGGAGTTATTCTATAACATAAGTTCTGGTACCTAAATGAGTTTCTTTCGTTTGGTCGCCAAATAAATTTTGGTGCCCCAGCGAGTTTGGGGGCTCAGCATATACCCGCGGTAGGTATGCCTGTCGTAAGAGGCGACTAAAATACCAAATTGTTTCGAGGGGTTGTGTAGCGCAACCCTCTCAAGGGCTGCCAGCCCAATATATAACTTCTCCAACAAAATTGTTAACCTGACCTACCACTGGCATCCTGTTTCATTAACAACCGAGGCTCTGGTGACCCCGAACTCCGGGTGAATCTATGGGATGAGAGGAAGTTATGGCCTAGAAAGTTGCATGTGATGATACCAAATCTTTCCCGAAATGGTAGGGCTAGTACTTTTATGGTGCGTGTTACCGGAACGTACCGAATCTGCTTCCGGCAAAGGACCATGAACATCAATATCAATCCCAAGGAGTGTCCTTATCGCTACAACAACAATAACAACAAATTCTGATAGCACCATGGACACATTCAGTCTATGTGAGGTCTCTATTAACTGGCCAGTTCACCCCAGCCTAGGATTGTTTTTTTAACAATACGAACTATTTCAGGTTACTTTTTGCTATTGATTTCGGGATGATTTTGGGACTATTTTGGAAATATTTTAAACAAAAATAGTGCTTAGGAGTGGAGCAAGGTTACAAAGATTATGTTTATAAAATATTCATAAACTTAGTTGTTCTTAGCTGGTCACACATAGGATTTCCTTAGAATTTTACACGCTAAA
>JARSSU010007302.1:0-24808 GCA_029619165.1 Eurosta solidaginis | reverse complement strand
CTAGATGAAGTTTTTAACGTTCTCGAGTTTAGACCCGTCAACAGTAGCGTGACTGCCAAGATGCAAATTCACCGATAATTTCCTTTAAAACAACGCAGCTTACCTCGTACGGACATACTTTTCCAACTATAATATTTGTATTTATAAATAATTTAATAACCTTAAACCAGATAAGAAAGATGTAAACGAAATATCATAAATGCATGAATGACAAAGTTACATCAAGTGATTCAATATGTATTTGACAAATAGATGATTCTAAATAAATAAGTTAGTGTATTAACGTCGAACAAATTAGCACGTGAAATTGTGTGCCCGTTAATAACTCTCGAATATGCAACAATGCTAGTCATTCACCATGTCATGTTCGAACTTAATTATTGACAGTTGATCCTGGTACGTGTCACGCATGTAGTGACGAAACAACAAATTTCCGAGCCACCTTATGTTGTATGTTCAAATTAACGTTGGCCATTTGTAATATTACTAAGTAGATGCATACTTGGACTACGATTGATGAGGTGTCTACTAGGGCTTGTTAAGCTAAATTGAAGTATTGGGTTGTATGTGACATACATAGTTATATAAATAATATCAGGGTGAGTAAATTTATATGGAACAATGTTTTTCGACACAGCTGAGGGCAAAACTTTTTAGTGGCCATTATATAAATGACATATGTGTGTAATAAGGATATACACCCGAACACAATGCTTGTATTTGCAAATACCATGTGGGGTTCAACTTTATTAAAATCATCCCATCAGGGGACATTTTAGAAACTCATAAATTATTTAAGCGAACGCATCTTCAACTTTTGTGTTCCACAATTGGATTTCAACACCAATTTTCTTGTTCCCTCTCATTAAGTCTATAGCAATTTAGTATACTTAAGTTGAGCTTTTCATGTGATCAAAATTTGTTAAGACAAATTTTTAATTAACTTACATGCATACACATAAACCTTGTACTGCTAAGTCTTGAATACTTAACGGTGATGAAGGGATTAGCGTTAGTCAAGTTTGTATGCTAAAATGGAAATGTAAATATGTGCCTTAATCCTATTTTAATTCATTACTATTCTGACAAATACTTGAATAAATTCATATGCGAATTTTCATTATTACTTATATTTGCACATTTCCCAAAAGATTGTGAAGGACATGGCTGTTGTGTTTTTTGCCTATATTTGAGAGCAGCGCAAAGATTAATAATTTAGTTTACCCTTTATTGCTATGACATCATATATCTTCATTGTTCTTCCTATCATATAGCAATATCAGTTAACACAGAACTGAACTCATAATATTAAACATTCTCCAACTAAAGTTTTTAAGGCCCGAAAACTTATTGTTAAAACAATACAAATTGATTGAGCCTTTGCAACAGGAGATATCTTGAGTGTTATATTTGTCAATCTAATAATGACCATCCTATAAAATTCCGCTGCACTAAGAGGTAACCCACTATTGGGATATACCTTTTGAAATCTAGTAAAACTGCTTTAAAGATATCACCTAGAATTAAGCCTTGAGCATTTTCTTCTTGGAAATATTATCTTATTTGTGAGTTCAACGTCGTAGGATTTGCACATGACCCTTAAAATTTTTCAGCTCCGCGCCTCTGCTCTAGTCTTTCCCGCTTAATAGATCATATTTAATTCTATTTGATTCCTCCCAAAGCGATTTGGGGGTCAACGGTCGAATGCTGAACCTTCCTTTGCTAACTATTTGGTCTCTTCTTTACCTTCTATCCCCTTATGACCGCGAATTCAGTATAGCAGTATGATTCGGCCTGAGCGAAGTCTCTTCAGTTCTGCTTTGCATTTCCGTACTGACTTTCAATATATATACTACTGACGCCACTGCAGTGATCAACTGTTTCTGGATCGACACAGTAAATAGCAGACCCGATCCCTTCCACCAATTTGGAACCATGGGTGTACACGTGTATCGCATGTGCCGCCATTTCTAATTCTTCAGTTCTATTGTAGCCCCAAGATCTCTTTCGAAGCCCAGGCATGGGACTATATAGTCCTTAACTTTGTCACCATAACGTCTTCATGTGGAAAATGCAGAAATGTATGGAATGCTGCTGTTGGTGTAGTTTTCAAGGCTCCCGTTATGCTTACCACTTACTCTCTGCATAATTCCTCAATTTTTTTGGTATACGTCCTATTGTTTGTGGCTGTCAACCAAACAGGGACTCCAAAGTAAAGCGTGGACTTGACATCGTAAATAGACAGTAGAACCCACGTACCTCATATTCAGGCATACAACGCCATTAAGGCTTTATTCGCTCACTCTTCCACATGTAATCTCAACGACAACTTACTATTAAGCATCATTCCTTAATATATTGTGCTATTCTTTCTTCTAGGGTTACTCGTCCGAAGTTTCAATAAGGGACCTTATAGTTCTTAGTTAATAATACTAGCTCAGTTTTTTCCACTTTGGAGGCTAACCCGACCCCAGATACAGAGGAATGTACATCTTGAAGCGTCTGATACATCACATGGCTGACTGTTCGTAGACATCTACCATTTATGATGACTGAAACGTCATCTGCATATGCCATGAATTCGACTGGTGCTCCGTCGATCCGTCTAAGCAATGGGTTAATGGCAACCATCCACAACATTACCCCACCCTACCGATCTACCAACTTCGAGCAAAAGTATAATAATTTTGATCGATATATCTCCGAAAATATATCCTAAAACTTTCGATGTCCCTCTAAGTCTATATATACGCGTGGGTCCAAATAAAACGCACTAAGTTCTATTGAGCAATGAAAAATAGTTTATTTAAATTATTTTGAATTAGGGGTATTGAGAAGATACGCGTAGATGTCAAAAGTCAATCGGTAACTAAACTTTTGGTATTCAGTAAAGTCATATCTCTTTCGTCAAGTTTATGTATATCATGTCAGTAGGGTTGTATTGTAAGTTACTCGTAACTAAAAGGTGAGTCCACTTCTAGTTGTCTGTGTCCGTTCCTCCGGCATTCCAACATTCGGCCATCCTGCTATGTCGTTAGACCCGAACGACGGGTCCCAGGCTTTTATGCACTCTGCTATGGTTTTTGTTTTATACGGCCCCTCATGGTCAACTCCTTTTTCGACTTCGTACATAACGTATGGTAGCCGGTTTTGAACGGAGTACGTCCCCAAGAATTGGCCTAAATTTTTAAACCTGGACCATCGTGCGTCCTTTTTATGGCCACTAAGTCACCTTCTTTATATTCAGTTTCCTGTTTGCGCTTGGAATTAAATGAACGCCTATTCTCTTCTTGTATTTTCGAAATATTTTTTACCGCATGTTGCCTAACCTCTTCACGTTCAGATGCGCGCATGTCTATACCAGTAAGTATTTTAAATAGCGCGAAACCAGTACTCTTTGTTGGTGTATTATTAATAAACCATTGGACTGTTTCAAAGTACTTAAACCAGTTGCAGGCCTGTTGTGAGATAATTTCGTAAGAAGTGGTATAATAACACGATAGATATGCTCCACTTTCCCGTTACCGCGAGGAACGCCTGTTGCAATTAAAAGATGTTGAATTTTCTCCTTTTCGCAATATTCTTCAAAATTATTTGTTATTAAACACCGATGGTTACCGAACAATGAAGCCTGTCTCTCTAGCCTATCTAAGACAGAAGCGGAATCAGTACTTCTGATAGGAAACAACCAAAAAAAAAGCGTCTACTACGACAAGCAAATGATTGCATTGCTTGTGTGTTAATTCCAATGGACCTACGTGATCCAGATGGTCCTTGTCTAAAGACGAGAGTAATCCTTCCTTTTTCCTACTTTCCCTTCTACAATAATGCACTCTACTCAACTTTTTACTATTTTGCTTACTTTCAGTACAATTTGTGGTATATAAAAATGTTTTTCTATGTAATCTTGGGTATTTTTTGCTGTCCAATGCCACGACGCGCCGCACGAACAACTTCCTCCTCCATTTCTTGCGGAACCACTACTAACTCGTTAACTGGGTCCTTATACAAAACACAATTCTTTCTATAAAAATCTTCTTAAGCCTGGTTTTCGATAACTGTAGAAATAGCCTTCACCCAATCATCTATTCGCTGCGCCTCTTTCAAGCGAACGCTTAAAGAGACTTCTAGCAACATACACGATATTCACTTAGTGCGTCAACATGCTTCATCTGGCCTATGCTCAATCACATAATCGAAATCTTGTGGGTACATGGCCCAACGAGCAACTCTAAGGGGTACTTCTTTTTTCTTCATCGTCAGAGCGAAAGCATTGCAGTCGCTATTGATTGAAAATTCGCTATTGATTCCACCAATTGAGAGTAGCCTAAATTCAATAATCTTGCACTCACACATAAACACCACAAGCTCCGCTTTATTAGGATTGACATTTAACAGCTTCTACCCCAAGCCGGTCGTGCATTACCCTCACCTAAACCAACATATAAAGAACACCCCCTTTTGGCACGCTATTTCGCACTTGTACATTGCTCCCTTTTACTCCGCCGATGCAGTTCTGCTTGAGAATCATCTGCAGGGAGATCTGACAGTGTCGATTCTACTCCATGCGTTGAGGAGACCCTTTCAATCATCATACTTTCTTTATTTCTTTGTGATTTAGGAATTTTTGAAAAACAAAAATTTAGATTCATATTTTTGCATAAAGCACCCGGGCGAAGCTCGTGAAACCGAAAAAAACAGCTTTAATTAGTAAGCCTTACAAGAATACATTTTGAAAAAAATTTTCATGTAACGAATATGCTTGAAAAATGCTTTTTCTCACACACCGAAAGATATACAACGCTGTGATTGGTGGGACGAACCACTGCTACAACAAAAACAACCACATATTCACCGTTAATAAAATGAGCTCTTACACCAGGGTCTACTTGAAGCAAAGCTCCAAAAGATAGGTCTCTAAATCACCGAGAAGTGCACACCACTTGCACACCCCTGCCTTTGCTTTAGACCGAACACAATTGGTTAGCATTTGTGCCAACTTCTAGTACAGGAGGCATGTTGAGCGAGAAGTTGAACCTCTTCAACTCCCGGAAGCTTCCGAGTGGCATTAGAGATATTAATTATAACTCATTAATTATCAAAATAGATAGCATTGGGTTGAATGTGATCGTTAGCTGGTTATCTGTAAGCTAATCAAACTGAAGCAAACTAATCTTAAATTGAATTGTAGTAGTTCCGCAAAAAGCTTTGCTTATTTTTCATGTCTGGATGCTTACTATTACATTCTATATCAGCACTTCTTTCAACTGAATAAAGATGAAGCGAATATTGTGTCCGCACGAAATAAAGCAAACGAATAGAACAAAGTCAAAAGCTAACTATCGTACATATTAAAAGGAAACGATGCAATGAAAGGATGTTGAACAAAAAAATTTAATAAAATGATATCGTTATAAAAAAATCTTATGACTTATACACATGCCAAGATGTACATGTGCATGAGTGTGGGTGAATTTGTGTGGTAACTGAAACAGGAATAGTGACACTTACAAACGACTGATTGCAGAACTTTACTGAGGTTTCATTTATGGAAGGCACTAAAAGCGTATGAATGGATGCAGTAACTCAAAACATTTACGTTTTTCTCAGATATAAATAAAAATTTAAAATATTGAGCATACTACGTAAATTGATGAGATGAAAAGTGAAATTCTGAAATATGTACTACAAAAATATTTTTATTCTTTTACTAATTCAAATATTTTGTATTATACAAACATGTGTACATACATAAATATAATCTTGTTTTATATGCTGCATACCATGAATGATAAAATGCTGCAAGTCAGCAATGAATGCCTTCAAGCAAAATTCTTCTGTAACTGTTGTTACTGCAGGTCTTGCTTGGTTGGATGCATTACGCTTATAGCAAACTTTCAGTTATGGCTTTCGTTTTATGCTTTTGTGTTATGTGACAATCCGTAATTTCCTCACTTAAATGCATACGGGTGTTTGCGAAATACGTACAAATATCTATGTATGTAATTCAGTTGTATAACATAATCTCGACTCAAAAACTCCGAATTACAACGTCCTGAAACACATAATCCCAATAAGACCATAATCCCGACATTTCATAATCCCGACACGACCAAATCCTGACAATTCATAATTCCGATAGAACCAAATACCGACCATTTATAATTTCGACACGTCCAAATACTGACATTAAATCCCGAAAATATATAAATTGAGATATCACACATGGCGCCATAAGAAATATACATCTCCAGTATCTCTGCAAAACAAAAGTTACCCGATCCAGCAGCGGCTACACGATCCACACAATTTTACGCAGACCCCATTTCTGTTTGGGCCGCCTTCGACGCTTTTAAAAAGAATTATCCTTAGCATATTCAACACTGGCTACGCCATCCATAGTTTTACCGAGAAAAACATCTTTCTGCGTAGGCGTTATATGTAATAACGAAATTTATGTAAATTTTTCTGGATTGAGTGTTGTTGTGATCGAGACTTGTCGGAATTTTGATAAGCCGGGATATTATCGGTGAATTGCCTTATCGGAATTTCCTAATACCGGGATTGGATTGTGTCTTTTCGGGATTTCTGAAAATTTTTGGGATTACGTATCCTGGGGATTCTGAAATTCGGTTTTATGAGGTGCATCCATTTTAAACCATATTTTAAAATTAATTGATAAAAACAAATCCTTTCCCAAGAATTTTTTGAGCTCGTATTGTAATGTTGTGATTCAAAATAAATAAGTTAAAAGTCATGCTCTAATAGAATATTAATCTATTTTTATATTCAGCTATAGGTACACGGCCACCGTGGTGTGATGGTAACGTGCGCCTATCACACCGTATGCCCTGGGTTCGCACCCCGGGCAAAGCAACATCAAAATTTTAGAAATAAGGTTTTTCAATTAGAAGAAAATTTTTCTAAGCGGTGTCGCCCCTCGGCAGTGTTTGGCAAGCGCTCCGGGTGTATTTCTGCCATGAAAAGCTCTCAGTGAAAACTCATCTGCCTTGCAGATGCCGTTCGGAGTCGGCATAAAAAATGTAGGTCCCGTCCGGCCAATTTGTGGGGAAAATCAAGAGGAGCATTTTTTTTATAGGTAGGTAGGTAGGTGTAAAGGCAGTGACCCAGGTTGGCGCAGTAGCTAATGAAAAGTCGCTTTGATGCCATTAAACTCGTTTGAACCTACTGAATGCTACACCGAATATGTATTATAACCAGCCTAAATTGTTTATAAAATCAAAAATACTAGGAATCCCTTATGATCTATCTAGATTTTTCAAGAAGGGGATCCCGATGGATCTTAAGTGTGTTTTAGCTACAGTCGGGCATTTACATAGAAAAGGATTAACAGCCTCTTTTGCATTGGTCAATATATTTTTCCGCTTGTGCGCCTAGAGACCAATACTCGGTGTCAATACTAGGGTATATTTGTTTCGATACTGATTATCCTTACGCTACACCTCCACGTGCCAGTTATATTATTTTCTTCGATTATCTACCGGGACCCAGATCATGACGGCAGTTTAAATAACGTCGAAATATCTATGGAACGCGAGTTGATTATAGCCCCAGACCTGAGTTCATTTGAGAGCAATCGGCGTAGGTAAGTATGCCGTTATTCGCTGGCACTGTATCGCTTTTCCATTCATTGCTAATTGGAATGATTGTGTTAACACCGGCCTCTATTTGCAGTTTGTGCGATAATTATCTATTTCGCAATTAAAAGTTCCTGGCAGGAGTAAGTTAAGGATATGGATATGTCCTGTCTGAATATCCCTAAGCAACCAGATTTTCTAAATCTCAATGCAGTTTGCAACGATGTAAATTATATGTCCATGTTAATCAGAAGCAGGTTTAAAATAAGCTCAATGCATTGAATTTTCGTAGGATGGTGTAACTGTTGTTCTTAGAAAGAGCTTCCTACCACACTTATGAGCCAGCGGTCGCACCACTGCTTCATGCAGCCATAGCACTGTCTTTCTTACCAAACATCGCTTTGCCGACATAGAAAGCTATGTAAGTTTTCCGCACTTTTTACCCGATAGTCCCTGATATTTTGTACTTTTTGAAAGGGTTAGTTGATGGTCATTTAGCGTTGGTAATTCAACGGTGGGTCGTTTGTTATTCCTCGTGAATAGTAGTCGATCAGTCTTTTTGGAATTTAGCTTATTGAAACATGCCTGTGCCCACCTACTTAGATTTGTCATCGAAGGTTGCTTTAGCCCGAATTTTTCTAATCGTTGTGATTTCTGTGCAATCAAATTGTGATTTTTCCTTAAACAAATCTCTATAATGGAAGTGTGACCGACCAATGACAAAGTAATTTTCTATTTGAAGATACCGGGAGGTGTTACCGATTTGATGAGCCTTCGCCGTACATACATATGTGAGGTATGTACGTTCTGAGAACAAGCTTTATTATAGAACAATCCCGATAATATCGGGAACGCTTTAATACGACCACATTGAACCTTCTAGGCCATTCCGCCCCCCATATCTTAGTTCTATGAGGAACTTGGGGTCGCCGGAACCACGGATGGGAAGAAAAAGGATTCGCCACCCCTAGCTGAAGTTGACAATTGGATGGGAGAAGTTATAAACTACGCTGGTATTCCATTAAAAGGGTTGCGCTATATGACCCTTTGTATAATTTGGGTCATATTTTGGGACAGTCACACCTGAATCGATGATGATGGACTATATGCCCCCCGCCCGATTATGACGAAGTTAGAATAGCAATAACCATATTGAAAACAACAAGGCCGTGGGCGCTGATGGATTGCTTGCGGAGCTTTTCAAGTACGGCGGCGAGGAGTTGGTAAGGCACATGCAGCAGCTTCTTAGCAAAATATGGGCGGAAGGGTGCATGCCCGACGGCTGGAATCTAAGTGTTCTTTGCCCAGTCCACAAGAAGGGGTATACTGCAAAAAGCCTTCTTAATAACGATATAAGGTCCTTTCAAGTGTATTGTGCGAAAGATTGAAGCCCACCATGAACCGGCTGATTGGACCTTATCAGTGCTGCTTCAGACCTGGCAAATCTACCATCGACCAGATTTTTACAATGCGCAAAATCTTGGAAAAAACCCGTGAAGAAAGAGTCGACACACATCACCTCTTTGTCGACTTCAAAGCCGCCTTCGACAGCATGAAAAGGAGCTGCCTATATGCCGCTATATCTGAATTTGGTTTCCCCGCAAAACTTATACGGCTGTGCAAAATGCCGTTGAGCAACACCATCAGCTCAGTCAGAATTGGGAAAGACCTCTCCGAGCCGTTCGAAACTAAACGAGGCTTCAGACAGGGTGACCCCCTATCGTGCGATTTCTTTTATTTGATGCTGGAGAAAATTATACTAGCTGCAGAACTTAGCCACACTGGAACAATATACTGTAAAAGCGTGTAATTCCAGGAATATGATGATGACATTGATATCGTCGGCCTAAACACCCGCGCTGTTAGTTCTGCTTACTCCAAACTGGAAAAAGAAGCGGTAAAAACGGGTTTGATGGTGAATGAGGAAAAAACAAAGTACCTACCGTCATCAAGAAAAGAGTAAACGCATATGCGCCTTGGCAACTACGCTTCTGTTGGCAGCCATAATTTCGAAATAGTAAAAGACTTCGTTATTTGGGAACCAGCATCAACAATAGCAACAACATGAGCACTGAAATCCAGCGAAGAATCAATCTTGCCAATAAATGCTACTTGGGACTAGGTAGGCAATTGAAAAGTAAAGTCCTTTCTCGGCGAACGAAAACCATACTCTACAAGTCACTTATCGTACCCGTCCTGCTATATAGGACAGAAGCATGGACCATGACAACAGCAGATGAAGCGGCTTTGGGGGTGTTCGAGAGAAAAGTTCTTCGAAAGATTTATGGAACTCTACGCGATGGCGAGTACCGAAGAAGATTTAATGATGAGCTGTACGAGCTATACGCAGACATCAACATAGTCGAGCGAATTAAAATGCAGCGGCTGCGCTGGCTAGGCCATGTTATGCGAATGAAAGATGATGCTCTGGCCAAGAAAGTGTTTCTATCGGAACCCGCCTATGGAAGCAGACGTGTGGGCGGCCCCCACTCGGTTGGAAGGACCAGGTGGAAAACGATTTAAAATCCCTTGGTGTGACCAATTGGCGCCGGTTGGCGGAGCGAAGGAGCGACTGGCACGCCTTGTTGGACGGCCATAACCGTTTAGACGGTTAAGCGCCAATTAAGTAAGTAAGAAGCTAACGTAGCTTACGCTGCGATAGTGTAGGTAAACACGGTTTTTTCAACCTAAGAAAAAGTAAAGAAGGAACCACTTCAGTGAAGTCGTAGGTACGTAGGCCGCTTCAATATTAGGAATAATGAGGTAAATTCGTGCGAATACGCAATACCTTCATATGTCCTGATTAAATGGGCGACGATTCGAGACAAGGCCTCTTCAACTGATTCAACTAATAAGAGGGTAAAACACTCGGAAGTTATTAGGGAAATAAAAAAGGTACAGATAGCAAAAACAATACTATTCCAATCCAGAAAAAAAATTAGGTTGATAATATGAATAAACCGATACATGAAAAAGTGAAGAAGTGGAGACATGTTCTTTTAAAACAGCATAAATGCGCTTTCCGCTGGATCAAAATCATACCAATATACAACACTGTATATCACCGTAAGCATACACGGGGATACCAATACAGAGTAGAAAATTTTAATTGAATCAAAACATACCCTGTAGAGAAATGTGTAATAGAGATAGATACATATTTCTGCTGCAGAACAAGTATTAAAGTACACATTAAGAACTAACTCGATAAAAGCTAGATCGGAATTATAGAAAAGGGAATGCAGCAAGGGACAATTTCCACCCTCTATCGCAGTATTAAATTCGCCAGATCAAGGTATCTTTGCAGGAAAAATCTCTGCTCAAAAATGGTGCACTTCTATCTTTTTTATATGCCTGCAACTGGAGATTTCAAAATGGCGATGTAATAGGCCTCAGAAATTTTTCCCCGTTGTATTACCTCTTCTATATTTCCAAACTTGAAAAAAATGTTCAACTAAGAACTAGTTAGTTTGTTGCTACTTTTTCAATAGTTCTGTACTGGTATACAAATTTACATTTTAAATCAAATGGTTTTTCTTATACTATTTCGATGGTATCGAACCTGAACGAAATTCAACATGTTGCTTCTAACACGATTTATTGTCGATAGTTCCGAGCCACTTTTCTATAGTTCTGAATAAAAAAATATGTATCATTAGTTACTGACTTTCCTAAGGGGATGTCAGAGAGATTGGGGGTAAACTAGTAAGAGGTCCAAATGCACTGAAAGTGCAATAGTTCAGAACTAAATTTTTTCTCTGCAGGGCAATTCCAAAATAGGGATGGACTTAACAAAAGTGGGAATAAAGCGGCATATGTGTATATGGATTTTAGCTTCAGGTTATCCAATGTCGGGTGACAGCAACTTGACACCAAAAAATGTAGAGCCTAGTACTTACCCCATCTCCTGTAGAATACTTCACGGAAGTGTGAGGGGGATGTGGTACTTAGACGGACCCACTGTGAAAACCAGAGGCTCTCCATACTTTATTCTTTGGAAAACAGGCTTCCTTATCGAAGGCCTAGGATCACTTTAGGACATTAGTTTAAGACAGCTAACATCAAATCTATTTTAGAAGTTGTATGAAATCCAGAAAATGATCGGAAATTTTTGGGGTAGTCGAATACACAAAAAGAAATCCGACCATTTGTTCAAGCGTTTTTAAAACTTCCAAAATAGTCAACTTGTTAGATAGAGGGCCAGATATTATAATTTCTTCACTACTTTTATTTTTTTTTATTTTCAAAACTTGCGAAAAATTTCTTCTATTGGTCATTACTTCTGAACGGGTAAAGATATTGATAGTACGTCTATCTCAAATGAGAGAGAACCTGAAAAAAATTATTGTGCAAGCATTTCGCAGAGAAAAAAGGTTATTTACCAAGTCGCCACTGGCATTATACCGGCCATCCCACTACCTGTGTGGAATCATTGAACTAAATGCGGCTATTCTTTTATAAATAGTCAGTTGTTCATATTACTAACGAGACTCCCTCATAGGTAAAACCAACACTGCCTTTCTCGGACATTGGACATCTTATCCTAGAATATAGATCTTTATCGCCGTCGTCACCCTTTAGTGAGCACCAACGTTGTTGATATCCTCTCTCCGAGCTTAACCGTTACTAATAGTACTTCGTCATCGCGCACCTCATCTACTAAGAGTACTCCGTAATCAGTCTTTGATGAGGACCGAAGTCATTAATATCCTCGCCAAGTGTCACCGTTACTTAACCCACCGTTGGCTAGTACTTACACTCAGAGAAAAAATCGTTATAAAACGAACGAAACACGTTTAAAATTAAGAACATTCGTTGACAAAAGCCTGTTAAGTGCGTTTTTTCTTAACTCGTGCATACCTTTCGTATTTTATGACCAATTTGGTATTGATGTGTGAACCTTCTGTGCTCATTTTAAGCACTGTTTGATCTTGATTTGGGATTTTGCGTTCTCACGATCGAGAACAATTTGTGGTAGATTTAGCATTTTTCGGTCTCAATCCTAAAAAGGTGTGTGCTGACTTTTGAGGGGAGTTGGAAAGGTAATTTTTTCGAGTAGTACCCGTTCATTTATTTTTTTTTATTAACAACTAATTTTTTGTCATTAATAGAAAATATTAATACAAAACAAATAATTATTAAAATTCCAAATTGTTTGAAAAAACGCATAAAATAAATTTTTTTATATAATTCTCTTATCGAGAAAATTTTTCTTATTTGACGGTGTAATTTGAATATATATTTAAAACATTTCATAACAAGGTTGAGAATACCTGTGCATATGTCAATGGAACTAAACGAAAAGTAAGCGTTAAAAAAATAGAATATAAAAAATTGTTTAAAAAACTTCAGAGTTTCATGGCGATCGAACTCGCGCCACACGATCGCAACCGCAACATCATAGTCGCTGGGCCACTACAACTGCTTCATAGCTTGTGCCAAATGTTGTATTTAACATTGCACTGCACACGAATTGTACCGTTCTTTTTTCTTGAACTTAATTTAAGAACATTGTTCTTAATTTAAGAACATGTTCTTAATTTAAGAACATTGTTCTTAATTTAAGAACATTGTTCTCATTAACCGAACATTTGTTCATATTTTAAGACCAGCCGTTCTATTTTCAAGAAAACGGTTGTCAGTTCAAGAACAAGGTTGTTGTTTTGAGCACATGTCATTCGTTTTTCAAGAACAAAAAAAAAGAACATGAAAAGCTTGAATTAAATCCGACGGTGCTGGATTTTAGAACGGCGGTTTCTCTGAGTGTATTTAGTACCCCATCTCTCGCCCTTTGAATTGCAACTTCCTTTCTCCGAGCGAAACTACTACTTTAGTCTCCGAGCGTCCCTCCACCGTTGACTAGACCTCTCTGTGGAAATCGCCTTTAGATCGCAACTACAGGAATTTACCTATGAGAAGCCACCTTCTTACTCCGTCTGTATCAACTAGACTTAAATTTGTCAGGATTCTGGTTTTAAAGCCGCCACCAGGGTATGTTGTAAAACAATGCGTTAATTTACCGTGGATTGTCTGAGCATACCTCAGGCTTCACCAAACCCAACGCATACTGTAATACGCAATAAGCTCAACAGAAATTATTTCTATAACTCACCAAATGTAGATTTTTCATACTCAGTTAATAAGTTCCGGCCACCGTGGTGTGATGGTAGCGTGCTCCGCCTATCACACCGTATGCCCTGGGTTCAACTCCCGGGCAAAGCAACATCAAATTTTAGAAATAAGATTTTTCAATTAGAAGAAAATTTTCTAAGCGGGGTCGCCCCTCGGCAGTGTCTGGCAAGCGCTCCGATTGTATTTCTGCCATGAAAAGCTCTCAGTGAAAACTCATCTGCCTTGCAGATGCCGTTCGGAGTCGGCATAAAACATTTAGGTCCCGTCCGGCCAATTTGTAGGGAAAAATCAAGAGGAGCACGACGCAAATTGGAAGAGAAGCTCGGCCTTAGATCTCTTCGGAGGTTATCGCGCCTTACATTTATTTTTATTTTTAGTTAATAACTTCCTCATATATGTACATGTTAGACTTCATACGCAAATTTTTTATATATCTTCAACTTTACAGACACTACAGACTTAGGTTTTAATCATAAGTCAAATCAACCGAAGTACTATTATATACAAATCCTTATAGATGTGTATATCTTGACGATAAAGAAATTCGAATATATATATATTTATTTAGTAAAAAATAAAGGAAGGAAATTGAATTTTAAAGCATTCGTCCGCTTTTAGTTTTATTCACCTTACCCATAATACCTTAGAAACCATGAAGAATATGGAAAAGTGCATGATGCAACACAAATTCTATGCTTCAATGGTTGAGTAGGCAACGTAGGTAGTTTTTGTGTTGTACAATCCTGTTTTTCAATGTTACAGCAACGGAAGCACTTACTCTTGCAAGTTTTTTTAATTTACTCACTTTCTGCAGTTACGTTACGGTGGATTGAAATCAAAACATAAAAATCGTAAGCACCAAGTACTCGTGACGTTCAATGTCTATAAAACGGATGAAAATTTAGCAAAGTATTGCTTTAGTTAACTAGAGGTCGCCCAAGGGTTGAAGTTAAGACACAGTAGATGTTACTTTACCTAAAGGAAGGAGCTTCGACGGCTCTTTTCGGTAGCAGCAGTTACCGATTATTTGTTGTTAAACTATTTGCTTATTATCGGTCGCATACTTTTATGTTCAAGTTATCGGTTTGTTGTCCCATCGTTATAGTCGAGTCTTAATTATAATATAAAGTTATAAAAAAAATTTTATAAAATAAAAAAATTATAATGTAAAATAAAATACAATGAAGTCAACTTAAAAAAATAAAATAATATTAAAATAAATAAAACAAAATGAAAAACATAATAAAATGAAGTTAAATTAAATAAAATAAAATAATATCATACATATTTATTTAACGATACAGGCTCATATTGCTTTATATAATTGTTTTTTTATTGATATGAAGAAAATTACAAAATTTTATCAACGGAAATATTGCTTAAAATCCTATTTAATTAAACCATTGAAGCGGTAATATATGGTAATATTCCACACAATTTGGATTAAAAAGCATAGGGTATACATATGTACCAAATTGTGCATTAAAGGAATAACTACAAATGAGCATAGTTATAGACAGTTTACAAAGCGTACAGCGGGACATTAATATGGCATATGCTCCCGGCGGCATATGCTCCCGAAAAACTATCTGATGAAGGAATGAAATTTAGAAAATATGTCCTAGTAACCATCGTCGCGTGTAAATTTTATAACTTTACTCTAAATCAATAAAATAAAATAAAAAGTGAAAAGTTATCAACTTTTATCGAAAAATTATCGGTTTCCTTTTGGAATTCTACCAGTTTGTTATAGGTATGGTACCTATTCATTAACGATGACTCATCGGTTTGTTATGATACAGATACTTATACATTTTTAATATAAAATCAATGATAAGTATTAATCCTTCTATGACAAACCTGGCAAGAAACCAATAAGAAATTGACGACTAGGCAACAAATGGCCGAAAACTAACGGATATGTCGAAAGAAATTATTTGTTATCGGTAATAAGCCGATTATAAAATCACATAGGTTGTTACTAATAAGAAACCGACTAAGCTTTTCTCAAAATTCCCGGATCTATTTGTTTCTCATAAAGTACCTCTGTTGAAGCTTGACGATAGCCCCTGGGCGGATTTCGGTAATTAAAAAAAAGAATTTCTAGACGTACAACTGTTCATATTTCTTCAGGTTTTCCACGCATTTAGCTATATTTTTCGCTATTTTTGGTTTTTAATTTTCTGACAAACGTGTGATTCCTTGAAGAGTCGCGCAGACCATTACTTGTCAAATGGTGGAAATATTTTCAAAATAAATTTTATTTAAAAGGCGGTCAACCCGTATGCCCCAACGCAACATTTAACTCGCACATCCCACTATCCAATTATCATCAATATCAAGTAACACTTGAACTCCCACAGTGCATAGAATGAGAGAAGTGCTTTTGTTATATAAATTTCTCAACTTTTATATATGTACTTTTATCCTTATTTGCATGCAAAAGAGCTCAGTAGCTTATCTACAATGAAAAAGTTACATAAACGTGTCATTTTCAACTCAACTCAATTCAGCTGCGTGTCATTAACCATAAAACTTATGTTTAAACTAAAAAAAAAGAGTTCAACAAAGCCACCAAAGAAGTGGATTTTGCGTGAACAAAAAGTTTCGATGCATTCACTCGCTACGATTGAAATAATATTACTCACACACATACCTACAAAGTAAGTCTTAAAGATCTTAAATTTACTTTTTATAGTTATTCACAAAGTATCAATTGTTTGGATATGTGTGGGTGTGTGTATGGAAAATATATTTGAGTTCGACTTGAAGGACTTCAAAATTAAAAGAAAAACAGTATATTTTACATACTTTAAACGTGGTAACTATGGGAGAGAAAATTTCGAATGTGTTTTGCTGTCGACTTCCTGCTTTTCCAGATGCTGTTTTCCAATTGTAAAAAACAGTAAAATTGAATGTGGATATGTGAACCACCAAAAAAATTTAAAACAAACTAAGAGTTGATATGATATAATCCCAAATGGCTAGTTTTAACGCAATAATTTTTTTCGAGTCAACTTTTTAATTTTTTTTTGTTATTTTAACGAACTTTTAGAGTAACTTACTTTCTTAGTTGACACTAACCGCGTAAATGGCTACACTCAGAGAAAAACGCCGTTCTAAAATCCAGCACCACCGGACTCAGTTAAAGCTCTTCATGTTCTTACTTTTTGTTCTTGAAAAACGAAAGACCTCTTCTTAAAACAACAACATTGTTCTTGAACTGACAGCATTATCTTGAAAAGAGAACGGTTGGTCTTAAACTATGAACATTTGTTCTTCCGCTTGCAATGCGGCATTAATAAGAAAGATTGTTCTTAAATTAAGTTCAAGAAAAAAGAGACGGTATTATTCATGTGCACTACAATGTTAAGTACAACATTTGGCACAAGCTGTTAAGCAGTTGTAGTGCCGCAGCGGCTATGATGTTGCGGTTGCGATCGTGTGGCGCGAGTTCGGTCACCGTCAAACTCCGATTTTTTTTTAAACAATTTTTTATGGTTTTTTTATTTTTTCGGTCAGTTCCATTCACATATGCACAGGTAGTTTGAAAGTTGTTATGAAATGTTTTAAGTATATATGCAGATTACGTCTTCAAATAGAATAATTTCTCAATAAGAGAAATGTACGAAAAAATGCATACTATGCATTTCTTCTTAAACTTTTCAATTTAGTAAAAATTTTTTTGTCGAACCGTTCTTGATTGAGACAGTAAAATGTTAAATCGACCACAAATTGTTCTCGAAGCGTGAGAACGAAAAATCGTAATCAAGCCCAAGTAGTGCTTGAAATGAGCACAGAAGTTTCACACATCAATACCAAATGGTCATAAAATACAAACGGCGTGCTTGGAAAAACTGTTCTTAAAACAAGCCCATCGGTCACGAGTTAAGAAAAAACGTACTTAACAGACTTTTGTCAACGAATGTTCTAATTTTGAACGTACTTCGTTCGTTATAGAACGATTTTTTCTCTGATTGTCTGAACGTCCACCAAGACGCTACAATCACTCCGTTGTCAACAATTGGTCACATCAAAGGGAATCAAATCATTTTCCATGTGGTCCTTCTTGCGCAGTGAGAGCCGCCTTCTTCCTCTGCTTCCATAGGTGGGTTCCGCTAAGAATACTTCTTTGGTCACAGCATCATCTTTCATTCGCATAATATAACCTAGCGAACGTAGCCGATGTGTTTAGATTCGCTGGATTATGTTGACATTCCTCGTACAACAGCTCACCATTAAATCTTCCTGGGTACTCATCGTCACCGACGCGTAGAGGCTCATAAATCTTTCGAAGAACTTTTCTTGTCATAGTCCAGGCTTTTACGCCACATATTAGGATGGGAACGATAAGTGAATTATAGAGCATGGCTTTCGTTTGCCAAAAGAGGAGTTTATTTTAAATTGCCCGAAGTCTTTTACTATTTGAAGTTATGGCTGCTAGTGGTGTGGTTGCCAAGGCGGAAACGCGCTGACTCTTTGCTGATAGTGCTGGTACTTAGTTTTGTCTTCATTCAACATAATCTTTTCCGCTTCTTTTCCAGTATTTGGACGCTCTAATAAAATGTGTTCCAGATAAGTTAAGTTTTGAAGAGAGTATTATTTTCTCGCAAGATGGGGGGTCATCCTGTCTGACACCACGTTTCGTTATGAACGGCTCGGCGAAGTCCAGCTCATTTCTGACTATGTTGATGGTGTTACTCAACGTCATTTTGCACAGCCGTGTAAATTTTTCGGGGAAACCAAATTTAGATATAGCGGCACAGTGCGAAGAGGTCATGAGTGTCCATTCTTTTTTTTTGCGAGATTTTTTCCAAAACTTTTTTTTGCTTTTCTTTTAGTAAGGTCAATTCAGCAGATTCACCATGGGCTTCAATATTTGCACAATATGCTGGAGAGGAATTTGTGCGCTATATTAAGAAGGCTGATTCCGCGATGGTTGGCGCAGTTTGCAGGATTTAATTTCTTGTGAAATGGCGCAAGGAATACCAGCTCCCGATCGTTGTACGCTCCAATCATATATTGCATAGTAGTTGATTCATATGTCTTACCGACTCCCCGCCGCCATTATTTAAAAAGATCCACAGGCAATCCAACTGCGCTCGTGGACTTGCTGTTTCGAATCTGGTTATCGTACTCTTACTTCGGCACAGTCGGCCTAGAAAACATCATCATCGACTGGTGATTCGGGTTCATCATCTCTGGAAGGAAAAATGCTGTCTTCATACAGCAGGTTAGGGAAATGTTTCCTTCGTAACCTTAGCACTCTCGGACAATGCTTACATGGTCATCGTTTTCCTTCTTACAGGAGTTTGCTTCAGACTGAAATGCACAGGTATGGTGACTAGCTGAAGTTATTCACACTCGCTGTCCCTGCTCTTTTTATCCTGCAAATACCTCTTGCTTCTTCTCGAAAGCCTTACTAAAACGTAGCCCTGTTGGCAGCCTCTTTTCTTCCGCTTGCAATGCGGCATTGGCATCAGTTGTTTTTCCTCGGTCTACGGTAACAAATTTTTTCACGGCGGCAGTTCGAAGTTCTTTGGAGATATGCTCTCAACGTCTCTGCATTCCCTCAGGTTGATTTGGGCTGTCAGAAAGCAAAAGTGAGATTCGATTTGCGTAATCATTAGCAGCCTGTTGCGATTACAGCCTTTCCACGTCTATCTTTACTCGTGTGTTTGTTCCTTGCATTAGTATGTGCGGGCGCGTATTTTCGCTACGACGAGATGGTAGTCTGAATCTATGGTAGGTCTTCGAATCATTCGCACATCTTAAACACTCGACGTATGCCATCAGTGTATCACAACGTGGCCGATCTGATTGCGCGTATTTCGATCAGGGACATTTATGTAGCTTGATGAATATTTGTATGCATGTACCCCGTGCGGGATATGACTATCTTTCGAGAATCGGCAACGTCGTCAGCCTCAGTCCATAAGGAGAGGTTAAAAGTAGAGGCTGAAATTGTAAAAACACTTTCTTTTTTCGCCCTGGCGTTAAAGATGTGAAGTTCTTTTTTGTATCATGGCGGGCGCAGCGCTGGTATGTGCGTTCTAAGCTTTCATAAAAAGCGTCATTCACTTCATCCCCCTCGTCATCCCTCTGTGCATTTGATTGAAGAATACTTGGCCGCAAATCACTGGCTATCAGCAAAATAATTTCTTTGGCGTTTTACTGATGAATAGCGGTCAGAAGCTTCTCCCAATTGCATGGACTTCTACTGCCTATCCTGACGCTTGGCCCTAGCAAACCATGGTAAAAAATGCACAAAAAATACACACCTATTCAAGTCGTATAATTCCAATTTTCATTGAAAGTTTTAAAACATGTTTTTTGGTGAAATTAAATTTTAAAGGCTACCAACCCCAATTAGGTATATGTTGGTACTTTCGCTTCTTTTCATGCCAGCGATGTTCATTAAGCTTTATGAATACCCTTGCAACCTACGTGTGTACATTTAATTTAACTTTCTTATGAAAATAACATATATTTACTTTTTCGATGACCTTTTTGCTTTTCCTTTATGTCCTTGCCACTGTTACCCTTCAACCGCATATCGACCATGAAATCAGTGCGTTTACCATACTTGCTTCAATTTTATATATTTTTTTTTAATTTTATATTTTCATAATTTTCCACTTGGCAGATCAAAAGTGAAAACATTTTATGCTCGTTTCTCTTTCACAACCCATTGCATAAGCATTCTTGTTCACCCTTACTCGATCTCATGTGCGCTTTACTTACGACCTGTACAACTGGCTTTTATATGACCGAGATGTGAAAGGCATCAGACAGCCAACTAAGTATGTAGATATTACCATTCAAGTTAAAGTCAAGCCGAGGCAACCTAACAAGCAAATATTAGTGATGAGGTCGCATAAGCGCATGCAGCCAGCCAAACAAATAACCAAAAAGCTTGCATTCATTGCATTTGTTGAGGGAACAGGTATTATGTGTAGTGATGCTTATAAATGTATATGTGTATCAGCTTTAAATTCTCACTTATTTATTTATTTTCGCACATACATAGATTTATTTGCTAAGGTATTTATATCTTTACTAGGGCGTGTCATTTTTTATGAAAAAAAGTTTACTGAGCTTACAAAGTGTTAAAAGTAGATTATTTCAAAAATATAGCAAATGTTTAGATCTAAACAGCGACCATTCCTGACTTTATATCAGGAAAAAACATATCATTGTTCGTATGCTGCTTTGTTTGAACTTAAGCTCCTCGAAAAGCTTAAAAGGTTCTGGCAAATCCTTTTGAGCAACAGCACCAGCTACGAAGTGATTGGGAAGGAACTTTCCAAACCTTTCTAAATCAAATGAGGCTTCGATAAAGGCTATTCCCTATGCTGCGATGCTTTTGATGTATTAACATCATTGCTCACGGTATGAGGGAATTCCAAATATAGGCGTGAGATATAAATATAAGCATAAGCGTAAGCGTAACCGTAGTCTTTGTAAGATATATGCTCAAAGGGGATACATGTAGAATGTAAATGTAGGCGTAGTGCTATTATTGGTATAAGTACTCTATGGAGTACTAGAGAATGTGAAAGTGTAGATGGAGTATGTGGTAATGGTATATTGTATACTTACTTACTTAATTGGCGCTTAACCGTTTAAACGGTATATTGTATGGAGTAATAAAAAATGAGAGCGTAAATGTACTCATTACACTGTAGCGTAGAGTGTGGCCATGTTACGTAGTAGAGTTGATTTGAGTGAATCATACGGCAACTGAAGGCAAACACGTCACCTACACATAAATAAAAGTCTCTGGACATATATCCAATGTTAAGCATGAAAACGCTCGAACAGATGTATGCACTGCTATTTTGTTGCAAATCAAGTTTTTGCAAAACAAACAACGTCATTACGTATTCATGTTTAAGTTTCTTATTTCATTTTAGAGTTTTCTTGGTTTTAAATATTTGCAAATTATTGGGTTGGATTTATATGAAGTTATAAAAAAAAGAAAAAATTAATAAAACAAGTAAGGAAGGCTAAGTTCGGGTGTAACCGAACATTACATACTCAGTTGAGAGCTGTGGAGACAAAGTAAGGGAAAATCACCATGTTGTAAAAAGAACCTAGGGTAACCCTGGAATGTGTTTGTATGACATGTGTATCAAATGGAAGGTATTAAGAGTATTTTAAGAGGAAGTGGGCCATAGTTCTATAGGTGGACGCCTTTTCGAGATATCGCCATAATGGTGGACCAGGGGTGACTCTAGAATGCGTTTGTACAATATGGGTATCAAACGAAAGGTGTTAATAAGTATTTTAAAAGGGAGTGGGCCTTAGTTCTATGGGTGGACGCCTTTGCGGGATATCGCCATAAACGTGGACCAGGGGTGACTCTAGAATGCGTTTGTACAATATGGGTATCAAATGAAAGGTGTTAATGAGTATCTTAAAAGGGCGTAGGCCTAGTTCTATAAGTGGACGCCTTTTCGAGATATCGCCATAAAGGTGGACCAGGGGTGACTCCAGAATTTGTTTGTACGATATGGGTATCAAATGAATGGTGTTAATGAGTATTTTAAAAAGGAGTGGGACTTAGTTCTATAGGTGGATGTCTTTTCGAGATATCGCCATAAAGGTGGACCAGGGGTGACTCTAGAATTTGTTTGTACGATATGGGTATCAATGAAAGGTATTAATGAGGGTTTTAAAAGGGAGTGGCCCTTAGTTGTATATGTGAAGGCGTTTTCGAGATATCGACCAAAATGTGGACCAGGGTGATCCAGAACATCATCTGTCGGGTACCGCTAATTTATTTATATATGTCATACCACGAACAGTATTCCTTCCAAGATTCCAAAGGCTTTTGTTTTCGCCCTGCAAAACTTTTTCATTTTCTTCTACTTAATATGGTAGGTGTCACACCCATTTTACCAAATTTTTTTCTAAAGTTATATTTTGCGTCAATAAACCAATCAAATTACAATGTTTGATCCCTTTTTTCATATTTGGTATAGAATTATGGGCATTTTTTTAATTTTTCGTAATTTTCGATATCGTAAAAGTGGGCTTGGTCATAGTCGGATTTCGGCCATTTTTTACACCAATACAAAGTGAGTTCAGATAAGTGCGTGAACTGAGTTTAGTAAAGATATATCGATTTTTTACTCAAGTTATCGTGTTATCGGCCGAGCGGAAGGACAGAGGTCGGCTGTGTATAAAAACTGGGCGTGGCTTCAACCGATTTCGCCCTTTTTCACAGAAAACAGTTATCGTCCTAGAATCTAAGCCTCTACCAAATTTCACAAGGATTTTGTTCGACTTATGGCATTAAAAGGCTCGATTCTTGTCCGTTATTGTTTTGGTTGTATGCTAATGACCTTCAAAGTGTGTTGAGGTATTATGATATTCATGTTTACGCAGAAGATGTGCAGTTATATGTCAGTTGTCCTCTTTTATCTGTTAATAGTTGTATTAGTTATCTTAACACTGACTTAGAACATGTAAACAAGTAGGCAAGTGATAATGGCCTACTTTTAAACCCAAATAAATCACAGTGCATAGTAATCTATAAGAAAATCATATCGCTTGATAGTTTCAATAAAGCAAAATTAAATAACTCAGTCGTAGGCTATGTAAACACCGCAAAAATCTTGGAATGATTTTTAATAGGAATTTGGCATGGAATAACCATATTTATAGAGCAATAGGCAAGGTTTTATGGCATGCTTCGCTCACTTTGGACTACCCAACACTTTACCCCAGTAAAAATTCGACTGCTGTTAGCTAAAACATATCTGTTACCCACCTTATTGTTTGGATGTGAACTTTATGCCAATTGCGATAGCTTGTGTCGTAGTAAACTAAATGTCCTCTATAATAATATAGCCCGATATGTGTATATTGATGGTCGTTACGAGCACATCTCCATTTTCGCCAAGCGGATTTTTTCTATTAAATTCGATAACCTGTTA
The DNA here is from genome assembly GCA_029619165.1 of Eurosta solidaginis. Lineage (NCBI taxonomy): Eukaryota > Metazoa > Arthropoda > Insecta > Diptera > Tephritidae > Eurosta > Eurosta solidaginis. The sequence continues at coordinate 1,134 of JARSSU010007302.1, read as the reverse complement.
CAATTAAAGTGCCTAACACTGCTCCATAAGATCATCGCATCCCGATAACCTGAATATCTCATGAACCGCCTTAAATTTAACAGATCACCTCGATCGTTCAACTTAACTACTATGAAGTACAACTGCCTAGTTACTGAACGTCAATTTTTTGTCTACGCTGTTCGCCTTGGAACGCTCTGCCCCTAAAACTTAAAGCCATACAAAATGCGCTGCGCTTCAAGAATGAGCTCATAAACTATTTTCATCAATAAAAAGGCAATGTGCACTTTCTCTTACATTCTTCTTCTTTGCATTTTATTACATCCTCAGACTTGTTATTCTCTGTTAAATAAACCTGCTAAGCAAAACAAACTTGTCAAGTTTATTTTTTAATGTTATTTCTAAGTTAGTTTTAAGCTCAACACTGTAAATTAACCTAAGGTTGTGTGTTTGATTAATGATAATGATAAAATAAATAAATAAATAAAAGTATCCTAGACAAATTAGATGAAAAAGGGCGGAGCCACGCCCATTTTGAAATTTTCTTTTATTTTTGTATTTTGTTGCAACATATCATTACTGGAGTTGAATGTTGATATGATTTACTTATATACTGTAAAGATATTAAATTTTGAATTAAAAAATTTTTTTTTAAAAAGTGGGCGTGGTCGTTCTCCGATTTTGGTAATTTTTATTAAGCGGACATATAGTAATAAGGGTAACGTTCCTGCCAAATTCATCATGATATCTTCAACGACTGCCAAATTACAGCTTGCAAAACTTCTAAATTACCTTCTTTTTAAAGTGGGCGGTGCCACGCCCATTGTCCAAAATTTTACTAGTTTTCTATTCTGCATCATAAGTTTCAACTCACCTACCAAGTTTCATTGCTTAATCCGTATTTGGTAATGATTATCGCACTTTTTCGATTTTTCGAAATTTTCGATATCGAAAAAGTGGGCGTGGTTATTGTCGGATATCGTTCATTTTAAATAGCGATCTGAGATGAGTGCCCAGGAACCTACGTCCCAAATTTCATCAAGATGCCTCAAAATTTACTCAAGTTATCGTGTTAACGGACAGACGGACGGACGGACATGTCTCAATCGAATTTTTTTCGATCCTGATGATTTTGATATATGGAAGTCTACATCT
>JARSSU010007300.1:0-19075 GCA_029619165.1 Eurosta solidaginis | reverse complement strand
AACACAAAAAACCCCATTATTTAGTAAATAATACACCTAGAATGTTGAAATTTGACGTGTGGACTGATATTGAGACTCTTGATAAAAATTTGAAAAAAAATTTTAAATGGGCGTGGCACCGCCCACTTGTGATAAAATCAATTTTACAAATATTATTAATCATAATTCAAAAATCATTAAACCTATAGTAACAAAATTCGGCAGAGAGGTTGCCTTTACTATAGGGAATGCTTTGAAGAAAATTAACGAATCGGTTAAGGACCACGCCCACTTTTATATAAAAGGTCGTGGACGAATAAATAAGCTATATCTTTTTAGCAAAAAAGCGCTTTATCAATAGATTTCATTTCCAAGTGATTATAACATAAATAGGAAAACACTTTCAAATTTAAAAATGGCGTGGCACCGCCCCTTTTATGACTAAGCAATTTTCAATGTTTCGGGAGCCATAACTCGAAGAAAAATTTACATATCGTAACAAAATTGGGTACAGATATTTTCCTTATAGCAGGAAATATTTCTAGTAAAAATGGATAAGATTGGGTTAAGGACCACGCCCACTTTTATATAAATGACTTTAAAAAGGGTCGTAGGCAAAAATAATAAGTTAAATCTTGGCGAAAAATAGTTTTGTACCAATCGTATTTTTATTGTTCTGCTATATCTTTTTTTAAAATAAACAGTAGGGAAATCCCCTATATCTGAAGGAAAACTGCATTATTACCCGCTCAAGGTCATTGGTGTTAGCCTCTGTATCCTTTTGCTTCTTTTAAACGAAAATTAGTTCAGAATAGAACCATATGTATATGTATTATTGCGCAGCCTTGTAACACTATTAAGCACACAAAACAAACAACAACAGCATTTAAAGTGTACAGCTGGGTATGTAATGTTCGGTTTCACCCTAACTTAGACTTCCTTACTTGTTTCTCATGCATTTGTAGTTATTCTGCACTTTTTCGCTAAATGCACTATTTTTTATTGCAAGCCAACGCTAGTAAATCTTGCAAACGCCGACTACTTTTTGTTTGTGTGCTCTACTTACTTATCGGTACTACTTCATACTCTTTAAGTACTTTCACATGCATGCTTGGCATATGAAAATGGCTATCGTTTATTTGATTTTGCTTCCCTATTTTGCTTACTTTCAACTTATCGCCAAGCATTTCGATTTGTCCATCAAAGTTGCAGCTTCCCAACTACTTCATACCAAAGCAATTTTTGGTTTCGACCTACACCTTAATGCAATCCATTCAACTCAGCAATTCATCCATCCATCCGCCATTCATTCACTCACTCACTTAGTACTTGTAATCTTTACTTACCCACTTACGTTATTCTAGTGGCACTTTATTAAGGTAAATTTTTTAATTTGTCTTGCTTTCACTATGCACTTCCTTTACTTGGACTTAAGATATATGTGAGCGTGTTCTGGTATTTACTCTGCTACGCGCGATCACTCCTTTGCCCTCATTTGTGTGTGTATGTTTGCGCTTGGTATATGCGCCTCTTTGTTAACTGCCCTTTTATTTATGTGCTACTTACCTTTATCGGCTGATTCTTTCCCTTGTTGACTTATTCAACTATTTTTTGTTTCGCATTTTTATACTCGGCTGAGCAGAGCTACAGAGTATATTAATTTTGCTTGCATAACGGTACCCCTTAACGGCATAAACCACTCGAGATAGATATAGACTATATATGTCAAAATGATCGGGCGAAAAAAGAAATTAATTTAGCCATGTCTGTCCGTCTGTCCGTAACACGATAACTAGAGTAAATGTTGAGGTATCTAATGGAATTTGGTATGTAAGTTCCTGGGCACTCATCTCATTTTAAATGAACGAAATCGGACTATAACCACGCCCACTTTTTCGATATCAAAAATTTCGAGAACCGAAAATGTGCGATAATTCATTACCAAAGACGGATAAAGCTAAGCAACTTGGTAGGCGGCTTGACCTTATGACGCAGATAGAAAATTATTAAAATTTTGGACAATGGGCGTGGAACCGCCCACTTTTAAAAGAAGGTAATTTAAAATTTTTGCAAGCTGTAATTTCGCAGCTGAGTATGTATTGTTCGGTTATACCTGAACTTAGCCATCCTTACTTGTTTTTTTGTTTCGTCCTTCCGCTCGTTTATGTTGTTGTGTTTGCTATTTTCGTTTTGTTTTTATTTTTCCTTTATATTTTACAAATGTGATTTCCTTTAATAGTCCTTAATTAATTGCTTAAGTTTGTATGCGATTAGCGGTTAAGTAGCCGATCTCGTTTCATTTGCTGCCACTTCACTTAGCAGCCACTTAAAAATGCAAATGAATTCCATTTCTGATTTGCAAACTGGATAAGCTATGGATGGATTGTTTGTGTGCGCGCGATTTCCCAGCAGCTGTGCTGTGCTTTTAAGCGCTCTAAAAGTAGTTGTGGCCGCATACTGTGGCCGAGTTTGCTTAATACTACTAGCTTTTTGTTTCAATTATAATCGCTTTATCCTCTTTTTTCATACCCTCTGAGGAAGTTCAGTCAAAACAAAAAAAATATTTATAAATAAGTAGTTTTAAACCGACTACTTGCATAATAGAATCTGTCGAATGTGTGCGTATTATAACTTAATTAACATATTTTATATAAAATAATGAAGCTAAATAAAAGGAGAAAATGTTAGCATCGTACCGTGGTCGTAAAATCCATCCTATTACGAAATGATTATTAGTAGCTCAAAAGAGCTAATACTACTACAGGAGCCCTTTCTTGTTCAGGTCGTCAATTATCTTTGCAGGAGCAATGACTCTTCTGAATTACCTTTCTGAATCTTAACGTATTTACTTCGCATCCTTTCCAACTTCTTAATGAACTTACACTTTTGAAATCAGAATCTTTTTCATTCCAACGCATATCAGCCATGTTATGCGTATGAGATGGTAGGATGGTTTATCCACGCGTCTTTTACAACCATCGAATATGGGCTGCTTGTACGAAACGCAAATTTTCATACAACAGAAGCGCGTTACTGCTTATAATGGCATCCATTTCGACGACATCATTCATTTTACAGCTATACAATATGTCGCGTTTTGTAGATCAATTTGAAGTTACAGCTACGATAAGCTTGGGTTATTGGAGATGCGGCCTTTTCAACCTCCAATGAACTTACGTCCTAGCTGCTCAGAATGCATCATTCCGACATCGTTAAACTCGGTAAATAAGAAAATTACTGGCAGACATCTGCGATGAATTAGTCTCTCTTTGCATCACAGAGTGTAGAAATTCCATACTCTTTTAAGTCCTTCAGGTACGATTGCCCGCTTTCGTGATCACCACTGCAACCTCACGCTAATTTGGCCATGTAACCATGTCTTGGCTTGGAGAGAAATATAAGCCTCGCATATCTGCTGACCGTATCTCATTTGTCACTACGGCAGTCATCTTATTCACAACCTTTTTCAGGGTTGCTGCTTACTGAAGCGTTGGTATTGGAAGTATGTGTGGTGTACGTCGTATATATTTCCACAGTACAGCAGTCGAGTTTTCAACCTTCTCCATTCTGTGAATGTTCAGAACCGCATTCGTTTTAAAACGGGGACAAGTAGAAGTCGAAATCTCAGTGGCGCTTCAACCATGTGTTCAGTTCGAGAATTAGTTCCTGGTCGAATTTCCTGCAGTGTGCTGCTCTACTCTTGTTACCATTTTATGTCAAACTATTCTGCGCCTGCATTACAAGAGCATCTCTACTGCTTCTGCTCAGCTGTCGTAAGCATTTTACGCGAGAGGATATATCGGTAATAGTATGGAATCCGAGGCTGATGCAAACGGCTTCCTTGCGCATGGCGTTGGAGCTCCTGTATTTGCCATTATTCTGCTCGGATTCCGTATTGTGTGGGTAACCCTTTCGAAAGCCCTAGAACATGCTGCGATAAGGTCAACTTACCGACTAGCTTCACCCCTGGATATTTCGATGTTTCTATTTGCTTACCATCAATTGTCATTTTCCTGATAGTGGGAATCCGCATCTTCGTAAGGATGACAATCTCTGAGAAATTCTGGTATATACCGCAGTTTGAAGTTTTGTCGCGGTACTTTCATGAGACATTTATATGTTTGACGCAAATACGATTCCAACTTAAAACACAAAAGTAGCGGCATAGAATACATAGGCAAATGTTGGAATAACTTCTTACTCATAATTCTTGAAAATAAAGTACACCTAAACGCGACTCCATGCCGCACTAGAACTCGTTAACATGGGACATCTCAGATATACATAAACACTCATAAGCCACACTTGCTCATTTACGCATAAAACGTTTGCTCATCATATACAAATTATTATAAAATTGACAACTTATTACAAAAAAAAATTAATACTGCTTTTGCTATCAAAATTGGAACATCTATATTTAAGTAAACGCTTATTGAGTTTTCCAATTAATATTATTCATACAAACATCACATGCACACACACACACAAAACTATTGATAATACTTACAATAACAAAGTAACATATTAAATGTGTTATAAGCCAACATAATTGGATTTCCATAAACAGTCTCACATACACAACTACATTAATATAATATGCGCTTCCCAGCCAGCATTTTTTGAAAATTTTTATCAAAAATTATTCAAATATCATACCCCCAGATGATTGAAAACGTTCAAATTTAAAAGTATTTTTTATTCGAAAATCAATGTTTCGTCGGGAGAAAAGTGTACCTTAAATGTGATTATTCTTGAATAATGATTTATGATTCATATTTCTAAACACTTTTTATCCATCTTTTTATCACACTTGATATTAGTGGAAGATTGTACTTTACTTCTTTTGGAATAACATTTGATTACTTTTCACAGTCATTTTTTGATCACATTTAAGAACATTTTTCAATCATATTAAATGATGGTTTGGAATCATTTGTGAATACGATTGTGATTCATTTTTCCATCATATTTAATACATAACTAAAGACTATTAAAAATCATATTTCATCAGGGGGTGAAAGCATCCGGAAGCTCGGAAGTAAGCTTTTTGAACCGCAGGTAGTAATTAACTTGACCGTTGTACACACACACGACTACAACATCCAACATCATCTTAGATCATGGTAACGACGTCACTTTAAAAATCACGATTTTACTATGTCTCACATCATTCTTTAAATATAGCTTGATGTTTTTGACAATCATAGCTCATGGAGGATGTTGAAGCCGGGTCCAGGCGTGTCAATCAAGCTTAACTTACCAGCGGTTCAAACAGCTTACAACTTCCGTACATCGGTTCCATCCAGTATGTCTTTTCTGGAAAGCCGCATCTAGAAAAATGCTAGAAGACATCTTAGATAAGGAGCAGCATTTATATTACTTTTAGTCTTGAATATGTTTTGTATATTTGTAATTTTTTTGGATTTTATGATTGAAAAAATGTGAGCTAATGACGAAACATCAGATTTTCAATGAGAAGTATAGTTTTAACAAGTAAAAAATTCATCATTTATTCAAGAAAGGTAGTCTGCAAAGATTAAGAAAGATGATTGAAAAATGATTTTAAATTTTTGATCACCGAAGGTAAAAAAAGTAAATTCAAACATGATTCCAAATTGTTCTCAGTTATTGATCATCAAAAGCAAACAAGTTTTATTATTCTCTATGTTCATTTTTATAAAATCTTAAAATTTATTCATCAAAGTTATTCGAAAATGATTTCAAAAAGTGATCGAAAAATGATTTTCAGTTTTTGCTCATTAAAAGTAATCTTATTTTATTATTTATTTTGTTCAACTGTATGAAAACTCAGTGTTTATTCGCAAGGAGAAATCAAATTGTATTGATATGAAGGAAAGTTCAAAAATGTATCATCTAAATGCTGTGTGGGTTGCTGATTATATAAATTATTTTGTAATATTAAGTGAAGTATGTAATAAATGTAGTTGTGATATATGTATATGCGGCATACTACATATTTGGTAAATGCAAAATGAAAGACCGACATCGACAGTGACAGCGAATTGTGACAAAACAAATTTATTTACACCAATAACGAATATTTAATTGTACGAGCGAATATTAATTGTGTATAAACAGCACAAGTAAGCAACTATAAATACATATTTATGAAAGACATACACATACATAAAGTTAATTCAAAAGTAGAGAGTTCGACCATATAAAACTTAATTACCACAAGCTGGATTGAAATGGAAAAGTTTATTGCAAAGAAGAAAGGACTAGATGAAAGAAGAAGAGTTGGTGGATGGGTGGGGTTTTTTGTTTTTTTGTTGATATAACCCAGCTGTTGGGAATATATTTTTCCACTAATCGCATGTATTTTGGTAGAGTCTGTTAGGAGCATTTAATTATTAGCGATTTTCTTGCATAATTAAATGAGTTACGTAAAGAGTCAAATCCAATAACAGTGTAGAATATATTTCATTCATTCTAAGGCTTAAGAAATTGTAGAAGCGTGAAGCGTTGCTGTAATGTAAAAATAAAAAGATGTAAGCATTACTTCTTAAAGTAAATAATAAAAGTTGTCAGAGTGCCAACAAAGTTTCAAACTTGTAAAATAATCCCTTAAGGCAAATGGTTGCCCCAAATTTGAGGTGCTGAAAACAGACGAATTATTAGAACGCCTTCTTGTGATGCCGGATATGTAAATTACCGCTCTGTGCGTCAGTTAAAACCGTGATCTTTTCCTTTTTGAAGCGATAAAAAAGAATTTGGGAAGTGTTATCAATGAAAGTCCTCTGAAGGAAACTGATCCGATAAGTTCCGGAAATTAACAGCATTAAGGTACTGGGTCGACCATCTCAGAAAGGATTTGATATGATCATGTCGAACCTTCTAGGTCTGTGGACTTTAATCGTCTCTTTACGACAAGCATGCCTAACTCAGCAACATTCTTAACCCCTAAGCTTGCTGGGGTCGTCGTCGGAGTGTATTCGCCAGATCAATTGTGCTGTTTGGTATCACCGGTGCTTTTAGGAAAACATCTACCCTAGCATTGAATGTCATACATCACGTGGACGTTGCTTGTAAGCCGTATGCGGTCCGGTTGCTGATCAGGCTTTCTTACATCGGGCTTTACACCATTTTTACCAATTTTGACTCTATCCAAAACAACAGCATATTGTGCACAAAAGACTGCCTGCTACGCAGGCATCAAAACAGTGGGGAAAGGGACTTTTATTTGACAGTTGATGGAAGGTTGGGGAGTGATTTTCCGTCAGGAGCTCGATACGAGCCGCAAGTTTAAGTTGCCCAAACACGACAACGTCTTCCAAGCGGAAATTTCCTCAAATAAAGAGCTGTCCAGCTTTACTACGGCTAGGGAACTCAAAATCTACTTAGATAGCTAGAGCAGCATCCCTGTCGGTTGTAATGCAGACCTCTTAGCGGATACAACTGAACTGAATGTAGATGTAAGTAGAGAATACGGAGTTCTCCCGTGGCCGCCCGTTGTTATAGCAGTGGGTGGACCAAAGTGAGAGGGTGTTAGATGCGTTGTTACACGTTGCAATTATAGATGGGACCTCTAGTCAGCTTAGGAAACGCTGGCTCGACGCTTTCCTTTGCAGTGCTTCTAAATCCATCTGGCCAGAAGTGAATAGCAGGTGGTCTCCTCAAAATAATGTACTTACTAAAATTCATCTATCAGTTGACGATCAGTAATAGGCAGTCTTATTGAGGTTTCCGAAATTAGTTAAAACTAAAGACAGTTGGCACTGATTTTAGTGTGATTTACTTTTTGAAAGTTTTAACCAATTTGTACAGTTTGGTTGCCAAAGATACGGCTTATCGCCACTATCTTTTGTGGTATCACAACGGACTTTATGCTGTTCAAGTGAGCTTCGCCTGCCGGTGTGGCTACTGCTCATCCTAACCTAACCCAAATATAACTGAACACAAATGATCCCAATAAAATAACGAAATGATCTACAATTTCAAATGTTTAAAAAGACAGTTCGAAAATAATCATGAAAAGCGTGCAATGATCGGCAAATGATACTTGTCAGCCTCTAAGTCTTTGAATAATAAATGAAATAATGAATGACTGAATGAATAATAGTCCTGGAACTTTGCTGAAACTATTCCCAAAATGTCCAGGAACTGTTATCAAATCGAGACCAATATACCATTAAAATTTCGAAACAATATGAAAAGTATACCAAAGTATACCGTATATAAAATTGATGCTGGAATGTTTCCGATTACAGTATTGAAATTATCCAATGCTCACCGTAAAATTTGCATTAATATCGGTTAAGAAGTTTGCACGCCCACGTAGAACAAACACACATTAATTTTTAAAATACCCAAATTTTAGGCGCTTTGCTTAAATGTTTGACCATTTATCAAATAGTTTAAATTGTATCAATATTAATTTTGAAAATTGCTATGTGAAATCCCACTTAAGTACATAACATTTTTCGAAGTAATTTCCTTCTAGCTATTTTTTTGCTCCATATATTGACGTGTGTGTGTATTTGTAGTCCCTTAACATCTATTCTAATTTTGAACTTTTAGTTATGGCTGACGTTTGCCATTTTTTCGCTTCACCAGCTAACAAAAAATAAAATTTAACTATTGTATTTGTGCTTTTGGCCATAGCAGCTGCTGTGTAGCAAGTCTCTTGGGTATTTGCTTACCAAAGCAAAAACTTACAGCAAATCAATATATGCCTCAAAAAAAATTGAAATAAAATTAATTGAAAGTAACCCAGAAACCTCAAAAATAACTTGCCACTACATTTTGGCTATTACATGTGCTACACACTGCCACACTTCCCTACGCACACACACAACACACACAAACACATCTATGTAGCAAAAAAGCTCACTGAGTGTAGTTACTTCGGCATCAGCTGGCTGTGCGCGTTCAATGATTTTTCCGGTATATGCTTTTGGGTAAATGATGGCAGCGCAAAATCCCTTTTGGGACTTGGCATAGAAAGGAATTCAATTTCCTGCAAAATATATTTTTCATTTTATTTTATTTATTTTTGGTATATTTTTCTCCAAAGAAATTTAGTTTATATTTTGTGGCAACATTGTGCGTGTGTTCTGTTATGCTATGCAATAGAAAGAAAAAAATAAATCAAATAATTTTACAATGAAAAATTTGCTCAACACACAGCGGTCAGATGAGGCAAAAAAGTTGTAAGGTTTTGGAATAGTGTTGGCTAGGGACTTACTTACATAACTAAAGGATATAACCTCCGAGTCAGCAGAGCTAAATATTAAGTCTAGCAAAATAAGTTGGCAAGCTGGCAAGCTTAAGATTAAAAATGTAGTTGCAAGAGTTGGGGAGTGTAAGAAAATCTGCGCAAAAAAAAATGCTTGGCATTAACTTTTAATAAAATGATGTAGCAATATTGTAAATGAACGCAGAGTAAAGCAAAATATTTAGAAAATAACAGTACGACTATATTGACAAACGTCAGTGGCGCATAAAAAGTCATTTAGCGTTGCAAGGTCGCAAGTTTGAATACCTGCAGTATTTGTGTAGTTAGACAATTTTTGTAACTAAGAGAAGGTCACTGTATTGCGAGAATGTTACTTTATAATATCTGCCAACAAACTAAATTGACTTACAAATTTTTCGAACATTTTCCAAGCCAAATTGAATGAGATGACTGTAAAAGTGCGCAAAAGTATAAAGGGATGCAGAACTTTTTGTGAAAATGAAAGTAAAAGTCATCAATTGCAGTTACAACAACTACAAACTTGGCAAAGTATTTCGATTTTTGAAGTTGAAAGCAATGTGAAGCTGAGTTTTCAAACAAGTTAAATAATATAGGGGATCTAGAATAAAATATAGAGAGAAAAAGCTTATAGAAAAGCTTACATCGGCGAACACGAAAATAGCAGTAGAATGTGTTATCAAATTTCGTCCACTAAATTCTTACTTTATCTTTCGATAAGAAGAAAAAACTTGCGTACATTTTCAGACCAATTCTAAATATTCTCGCACAATTTTGTTCTCGCGGATTTTTTATTCCCGCGGAAAAATTCCTCGAATTCTTTTCTCCTAGGGAGAAGACAAATTAGGGAATAGGAATTTCGAATTTGTAATGAATTGGTGCCACAGCAACAACAACAAAGGAGCATAAGAAGAAGACGGTGGGATCCTGTTGAATACCCAGAAACCTGAGCATCCCAACAGACATCTGATTGATGAACCAGCACCGCCTAGGGGCTTAAGGAGTCAATTCCGTAAGCATTTTGAAGAAATATGGCACCTGAGAACCCAGCCGTATGAAGCGAAAAAACACAAGCAGGTCCTTGGTGAACTCCATAAACAGACGTCGGACCTTTATGCCGGGATTTGCCCGGTGAATCCAGTACTTAAAGAAAAATATCCAAACTCGCGGAAGAGGAACGCATACTCCCCAGGGAAACGCGTGTCACTCTTGCTCAACTTCGTTCTGGATACTGTAATACTGGTTAAACTCTTACCTATCCAGAATCAACCCCGACATAAAAAAAGTATGCCCGCTTGCAATGTGTCCCCACATGATACCAACCATCTCTTTAATTGTAATGTGGAACCAACGCCTCTAACACCCCTTTCCTTATGGTCCACCCCTGTTGAAACGGCAAGTTTCATTGGACTCCCGTTAGAGGATATTGATGACAATTTGTGATCGGTCGCGGCTGTTAGGTGGGGCGAAGCATTGCTACAACAACAACAAGACGGCGGGATAAAACAAATCCGCCGTAGTTGCCTGCTTTCATTCTGCAAAGCAATTTTCTGGCGGCCCCGTCGAGTTGAGTTCGCATTTCGCCATATGCCAAAATCTACTTAAGCCTTCTTAAAAAATCCTTGCGCAATTTCTGGATGGCTGCATCAAATATACAAAGAGCTCCTCCGTGCTTATGATATACTTTTCGACTTAAAATAAAGAATAGTGTGGTTGTTGTTGTTGTATTAACAGTGAGAATATTGTGTAAATACATATTTAGCACAAATTTGTACAAATAAGTGTTCTTTCTTAAAAGAACGAATTTCATTTAACTATTTTAATGCATGCCTTTAATTTAACTAGTGAAAAAACTCCTATGAAATGGCAAAGAAATCTCCCTCTCCCTCACATTCATAATACCTACTTTTCTCCCATAACCGGTTTCCTCTTTTTCGAACATTGTTCAGAATAGGAGGAAAGAGGAGAAGTGAAAAAACTCACAAGGAATTTTTATTTAGAATACGAGGAATGGGAGAAGGGAAAAACTCGCACGAAATTTTCGTTTAGAATTGGGCTGTTTGTAACTGAAGCTATGCAAATTAATTTTAAAAACATTTTCGAAAATGTTTGAAATTGGAGTAAGTTTTATGAAAAGTTCGAGCTTTTTATCAAGAGTTTCAAACAAATTTTATGAATATGCAGCTGTGTAGACTTATTAATTTTAGTCTCACAAAGTACAAGTAATAATTCTCTAGGAATTCGCAGTGTTTTTTTATAATTTTTTCCGAAGGGTTTTTTGTAATTTCCTTCATGCAAAGGGCGCATAGCTTTATTTTTTATATGAAAGAGATTCGGATACACCCTTAAGAAAAAATATTGTCAAAAAATCAACACAAATTTCAAGAGACCTTAACTTGTACTTTTGAGGCTAAAATGATTGAGCTACAAAACTGCGTATTCAAAAAATTTCATTAAAATCTATACAAAAAGTTCGAAAACTTTTGTGGAATTTTCTCAAATTTTGGGTTTTCTATGAATTCGCGTTTAAGGTTGATTTGAATAGTCTCTGTTAGAAGAATTGAATTGACGAAATGTGATAAAAGTTTTTACTGCTATTTTCGTGCGCGCAACTATATGTCAGCTTACATAATGAGACTTTACAATGAGATTGATGACAAAAATTGAAATGTGATGATGATGACAACATAATTATAACGGTGAAAATTACGATGTTAGTTATTATGATAATGACGACAAAGGTAAAAATGATTTTAATTAAGACCCCAGCGAGTTTGGGGCTTGAAGGCTACTAAAATAGCCAAATTATTTAAGGGGTTGTGTAGCGAAACTCTTTCAATAGGGTTTCCGGCGCATTATAACTTGTTCAACCCAATTGTCAACCTCAACTACTCGTGGCGAATTTTGTGTTTTTAGCAGACCATCCTATGCCCAGTTTGTCATGGATTTAGAAGGTGTGAGGCGGCATAACATAGAAGGTTCAATGGGGCTATATTGAATCGTCCCCGAAATGGTGGGGCTTGTACCTTAATGGTGCTTATAACCGACATGTACCGGATGTATATCCGGAAAAGAACCATCAACATCGACTACACTCCCCAAAACATTCGAGCCTACAACGACAACAACAACGTTTTAATTAAGACGCTGATTTCTATTAACATTTTCTGAAATATTTCTTTTCCAACCTACATATTACCTTTCTACTATACACAGCTTTAAATCCGCAAGTTAGCTTAAAATTCATAAAGTATTTTCTATGCAAAAACACAATGCAAAACAAAAACAATACAAAATACATGTAACCCTGTAATATTTGCCTAACAACAACAATAACAACAACTTAATGATGCCATAAAAATTCACATGTATACTAAATTTTTTTTTAACGAATAGTTTATGAAGGCTTGTTAAATCTATGTTTGGGCTTATCCTTGAATATATTTTTTTCGTACGTGATTACTTTTTGCGTGATTGTACATATGTGTTCATATGCAATGCAACCTTGCTAAGTTTAAATTGAAAAATGTCGCATAGAGTGGGAGGAACGCGTTCAAGTTTATTTTGCTGAGTGAAAGTTGTATAGGAAAGCGAAATCATGCCAAATTGTTTTATTTATATTTGGTGTGGACTATAGCCGCCGACACAATAAAAGATTTGATACCCTTATCGATATATTTCCTTTCATTTCTTCTTTCAAATAGGTGGCAATATCGTTATACCAACTGCCAACATTCTAATAAGAGCGCTTAGAATTTAGTATGTTGTTATAAACAAAAATTCTCTACTTAGGTCAAGCCATTTCAGAAATAGTAAATACAATATGTCCGAAGGAATAAGTACAACAGAATTGCTTGGAAACTATGTGCCAACCTACTAAAAATAAAGTCTACAGAAATACCACATAAAGTACCTTCCGTTTGATACCCATTTTGACATGCCTCTCTTAAGTTTTTTTAGTTTGAAATAGGTGGCAACCTTGTTAAATATCCTCAGTAAGAGATCCTTAATAAGAGAAGTGTGAATACATTTTGTATTGCTGACTCTCCGACAGAATGAAATGGTGTATTGGAACGATTTTCAGTCATTCATCATCAAATTTGGTCTGAAGATAAACCGACGTGTTGCCATCTTCAGTGTATTTTTACGAGAATGAATGACAGTATTGACAAAATGACGAAAAAACGAAACGGATTTATCTCTAAACCGAGCTCGCAAGAAATATGGAATCTTTTTCCAATATACAAACGAAAGAACGTAAAAAGTTTCATCCAAATGGGTCAACCCAATTTCAAGATCGCAGTGGATATATCAAAAATAAAAACCATAAGGTTTGCGGCAACCCTAGGTGGCAGCCTTACAAGAAATTCGACACAAAACGCCTTTCATTTGAATTAAGGGCCAGATTATGTATGATTCAAAATTTCATAAAGGTATACAAGTTTACTGCTACTCACTGAAGTAAACGAATGCTCTATGTGATAGAAATTTGATTTAGCAAGAGAAAAAATAAGTCGTTGCATTATACATAAATTGCCCCTACATTTTGAAAAAAATATAAACAAGAGGCAGTGCTTGTAAAACTATTCTAAGTCAATACCTAAGCAAGTGAAAGTTTCTTCGAAGAGGAACAAGCCACTATTGAGTTAGCAGCGGATATATAAAGAGAATGTATAATAAAACTAGTTCGGGGGTCTAGATGACAACCTTACTTGAAAATATAATGTTTGAAATACGATGTCAAATAATTTTCATGCGAGTTCAGCCACAAAATATTTGTTGGAAAAATTTCATCTGCTTTGCGGAGTACGAAATTAGGAGTATTTTGCTCCAGGGTATTATTAAATTATTTTTATTTTTTCGAAATTCCGAGGCACTGGATGAAATTTTTCGCAAACTCATGCCATATTTTACGCTATTTAAAACATGAAGTTAATAATTCATTCTTTTCAGTCTTAAATTTGTAAAAATATTTTCTTTTGACATATCTTTTATCTGTACACCAAGTTTAAACTTTGCTATCCTTGCCATATATCTGAAAATATTTATGTTCACTTCAATAATTTGAAATTTTAATATCGCACTCCCTGCTTCACTCTTTTCTTTCAAAGTTTTTTTTATATCTATATCTCTTTTATATCAGTTTCCTTCACTTTTCTTACTTTGTATGCGTTTCGAAAAATTTACTACTTTCAAGAAAACTTCTCTAATTTGGACATATAATTAGCAGTCAAATATACACACATTCACCTTCGCTGTAAACTTACACATATTCAATAGCGTACAGCGTTTGGGGAGCAAAAAGTGAAAAACAGTGAAACTTACCTTACCAGCAAAAAATGTTACAAAAAAAAATTAAAAAAGAAAAATTTGCCTTAAAAAGTTAAATATTTCATATACCACTCTGTGTGTAAATGTTACCAAGAAACTTTTTTCTCGAGGGAGTTGTAACAAGCAAGTACATACAATACATAACATTACTACATTTCTTTTCCACTCAAGTGTTGTTATTTGCCCAAGAAAATATAAAGAATTACGCCTCAGCTCAGCAGAAATATAAAAAAGTAAAAACTACTTGAAGACAGCAACCAAAGTAGTAAATACAGGCGCAAAGCAATGAGTATGTGTGTGTATATATGTGAGTATGCGTATACGCATATGGATAAGTTTATGTAGCACAATTGAGGTTCCACTTATGCAAATAACTTTTACTCTCGAAAATGTTGTCTTGTAAGAGCTGCGCCAGTGAGCGCCAACAACAAACAAACAAATGTATTCTTCTAAGCAAAAATAATGACGCTTACGAAGAAGCAAACCGGCACCAAAGCGTTGGTGGTGTTGTTAAAATATACGCAAACAAGGCATCTGAGTGATGCTGTGGTGATAAAAAGTAAGAAATGGAAACTTTGTGAAGCCATACTTGTATGATGTTCACATGGTAGCAGCAGCCGCATATTTTACTGCTAGGGAGTAACTGCTTAACTAGCCCCCCTTGTTACATCGCTATTGCTACGAAATTTAAGTTGTAAATACAAAAGTTGATTTTTCCGCTATTTGAAGTTTTGTGCGCTTTTTTGTTTGTTCGGTGGCAAACAAAGTGGAGGTTGCACGTGCAGTCGAGCACTTGAAAAACTTCTTGAGTATGCCTACCCTGCAAAAAATTGTTGGATTACGTGTTCCATTTTCTTCGTGTTGGAGTACTCTAACAATACTCCTTTGCAATGCGTTTTTGGACCACCATCAGCCGATCATTGCTCGTTTTTTAACGACCGTGATCACTACACGATGACGATCAAACAGAGTTGCCAAAAGTAAAATATTGCATACAAATAACTGATAATAAATTTTACTATGGCAACTCTGATAAAATGCAACCGCGCATGGTTTTATGTATACATACTATAGTATAGAGAAATATTAGTTTATTCACGCAAATGCTTAATAACATAAGAATATTCGTAGTAAAAAATATAAAACATTTTAAATTAAATTCACTCCGATAATTCTTTCCGACACAATTCCTCTTTAGTACGTTGGCATATGATCCTCTGTGGGTGCTCCATGGAGTACTACAGTGAAAGTACTTTGGAAAGTACTCTCACGTATGTACTCTATGAGAATACTCACCAAAACAAAGCGAGAGTGGGATCACCTACTCCTCTCCTAGGACATCGGAATGTTAATTGGAGCACATTTTTTATATGAATACAGATTAGTTTTGGAATACACCTATACTCCCAAAGGAGATTCCTGACATTATTTATAGAGTACTCGCGTTTTTTGAAGGGTATATTTTTTACGAACCTCCTTAGTGTAATGGAAGAAAAATTTTAGAAAAAATTATAAAATGTGTAAAAACGTATGGAAAATTATATTAAATTGAATGCGTTATAAAACAATTTGATAAGACACGGCGCTATGCATATATTGGGAGAAATTGGTGGGTGACTAGGTTTTTACAAGAAAATTTTTATTACTTTGGGTATTTGGTCAAAGAGCAGAGAGAGAAATCGGAAGCATTTATTGCTCTGAGGTATAGACTACGGATTAGCCACTCAATTTCGAAGTGACAAATCCCCATTTGGCGAATGTGCTAAAGCTATATATTCACAAATTTCAAAAGCCGCATGCAAATTCTATGAAGGAAACAAACGAAAATTTCAAAACCAATGACTATTCAAAACAAAAAAATTTTAAGCTATCTGACAAGTCGTTTGTTAACTTTAAATCTTTCAAGCTATTGAAAATTATCTGTAAGCTTACAAGCAATTAACAAAATAATGCGATTTTTTCAAGTTCCTCCAGCTTCGACATTTCCTTCCTGTAGTCTCTTAAAAATTTCTCAGACATATACTAGTGCACTTGACCTCAAATAAAGCGCACTGAGTAGCAAATTCCAACGCATATCCATACAAGTATGTGTGCTACACACATACACATGAGACGCGTTTAAAAATCATCGATTTGCCATTGCAAACGACTCGAGGGTCGAAGCAATAAATGCAGTCAAAGGGTGATGAAGTGTGAGTAAATAACAAACAACTAAAGAAAAAATAAATTTAAAATAAAACAAATAAGGAAGTTAAGTTCGTCTGTAACCGAACATTACATTCTCAGTTGAGAGCTATGGTGACAACATAAGGGAAAATAACCATGTAGGAAAATGAACCGAGGGAAACCCTGGGAATGTGTTTGTATGACATGTGTATCAAATGAAAGGCATTAAAGAGTATTTTATGAGGGAGTGGGCCATAGTTCTATAGGTGGACGCCATTTAGGGATATCGCCATAAAGGTGGATCAGGGTTGACTCTAGAATTTGTTTGTACGATATGAGTATCAAATAAAGGTATTAATGAGGTTTTAAAAGAGAGTGGTGGTAGTTGTATAGGTGGTCGCCTTTTAGAGATATCGCCATAAAGGTGGACCACGGGTGACTCTAGAATTTATTTGTACAATATGGGTATCAAACGAAAGGTGTTAATGAGTATTTAAAAGGGAGTGGGCCTTAGTTCTATAGGTGGACGCCGTTTCGAAATATCGCCATAAAGGTGGACCAGGGGTGACTCTAGAATGTGTTTGTACGATATGGGTATCAAACGAAAGGCGTTAATGAGTATTATTAAAAGGGAGTGGGCCTTAGTTCTATAGGTGGACGCCTTTTCGAGGTATCGCAATAAAGGTGGACCAGGGGTGACTCTAGACTTTGTTTGTACGATATGAGTATCAAATTAAAGGTATTAATGAGGTTTTTAAAAGGGAGTGGTGGTAGTTGTATAGGTGGCCGCCTTTTAGAGATATCGCCATAAAGGTGGACCAGGGGTGACTCTAGTAATGCATTTGTACAATATGGGTATCAGACGAAAGGTGCTAATGAGTATTTTAAAAGGGAGTGGCCTTAGTTCTATAGGTGGACGCCTTTTCGAGGTATCGCATAAAGGTGGACCAGGGTGACTCTAGAACTTTGTTTGTACGATATGGGTATCAAATAAAGGTATTAATGAGGGTTTTAAAAGGGAGTGGTGGTAGTTGTATGGGTGGTCGCCTTTTCGAGATATCGCCATAAAGGTGGACCAGGGTGACTCTAGAATATGTTTGTACAATATGGGTATCAAACGAAAGGTTTAATGAGTATTTTAAAAGGAGTGGGCCTTAGTCCTATAGGTGGACGCCTTTCAAGGTATCGCAATAAAGGTGGACCAGGGGTAACTCTAGACTTTGTTTGTACGATATGG
This sequence comes from Eurosta solidaginis, assembly GCA_029619165.1. Lineage (NCBI taxonomy): Eukaryota > Metazoa > Arthropoda > Insecta > Diptera > Tephritidae > Eurosta > Eurosta solidaginis. Next base: position 1,142 of record JARSSU010007300.1, on the reverse strand, counting down.
GTATCAAATGAAAGGTGTTAATGAGTATTTTAAAAGGGCGTGGGGTTTAGTTCTATAGGTGGACGCCTTTTCGATATATCGCCACAAAGGTGGACCAGGGGTGACTCTAGAGCCTGTTTGTATGATATTAGTATCAATTAAAGTATTAATGAGAGTTTTAAAGGGAGTGGTGGTAGTTGTATATGTGAAGGCGTTTCCAGATATCGACCAAAATGTGGACCAGGGTGACCCAGAACATCATCTTTGGATACCGCTGATTATATTTATATATGTAATACCTGCCAAGATTCAAGGGTTTTTATTTCGCCCTGCAGAACTTTTTCATTTTCTTCTACTTAATATGGTATGGTAGGTGTCACAACCATTTTACAGGGTTTTCGCTAAAGTTATATTTCGCGTCAATAAACCTATCCAATTACCATGTTTCATCCCTTTTTTCGTATTTGGTATAGAATTATGGCATTTTTTCATTTTTCGTAATTTTCGATATCGAAAAAGTGGGCGTGGTCATAGTCGGATTTCGTTCATTTTTATACCAAGATAAAGTGAGTTCAGATAAGTACGTGAACTAAGTGCAGTAAAGATATGTCGATTTTTGCTCAAGTTATCGTGTTAACGGCCATGCGGAAGGGCAGACGGACGACTGTGTATAAAAACTGGGCGTGGCTTCAACCGATTTCGCCCATTTTCACAGAAAACAGTTAGCGTCATAAAATCTATGCCCCTACCAAATTTCAAAAGGATTGGTAAATTTTTGTTCGACTTATGGCATTAAAAGTATCCTAGACAAATTAAATGAAAAGGCGGAGCCACGCCCATTTTGAAATTTTCTTTTATTTTGTATTGTTGCACCATATCATTACTGGAGTTGAATTTTGACATAATTTATTATATACTGTAAAGATATAAAATTTTTTGTTAAAATTTTACTTTAAAAAAATAAGTGGGCGTGGTCCTTCTCCGATTTTGCTATTTTTATTAAGCGTAATATAGTAATCAGGAGTAACGTTACTGCCGAATTTCATCATGATATCTCAACGACTCGCCAAATTACAGCTTGTAAAAGTTTTAAATTACCTTCTTTTAAAAGTGGGCGGTGCCACGCCCATTGTCGAAAATTTTACTAATTTTCTATTCTGCGT
>JARSSU010007299.1:0-20445 GCA_029619165.1 Eurosta solidaginis | reverse complement strand
ACTCTAATTATATAACTGAAAGTACTTCCGAATACACTACATTTTTTAGTTTTATTATCTGAAGGTAGCAGTATAGTTTTGATTCTGAGGGTTCCCAGTTCTCGATATTGCGATATACAGCTGCCCATGGGTGAAACATTCTGCACGCAATTCAATACCAACATTGTGGAAAGCTTGGCCTTGTGATTGTTGATTGTGGCTGCAAAGGAGACCTTCACAGGAATTGTAACCGTTTATATCGGAAAGGCATATCCGTTGGAATCATAGGTATGCGGGGTATGAACGATATCTCTCCGGCCGCAGAACCCGTGAGGATCATTGCATCGAGGATATTGTTATGCATTCATTTTATTTGTAATCTGTGCGAAAATTGTCTATCCAAAACCCACCTCTTAAGAGATTGCACAAGCACAAGAACGTGTCTTCACTGCCAAGGGCGACACAACTCCACCGTCCACGACACCGGATTATCTGAAAAAGCCCCTGGATCTCGAATAACAACATCCCAAGTGGCAACCATAGAAGCCTACAATGCCAGTAATCAGGACGGTATTAGTACAGAACCTCAGGAAGAACTTCCCTCTACCTCGAACGCTGCCCAAATTCAATCGCTTCATTCGGAAAATAACAGCTCAATTATACTCCCCACCGCGATTGTTTCCGTAGAAAACAGAGTGGACCTCTTTAAACTTAGGGCATTAATCGACCAAGGCTCGGAACGAAGTTTCGTCTCTTCCAAGCTCAGGCAAAGCTGAGGCTCCCATACAAGCATTCCCTCTTTGAAATTTCGGGAATGGGAGGAGGAGCCCAATAAGCTTTGCTCCATAACTTTTGTCTCGAGGGATAACAAAGCAAAAATCAAAGCCAGCCATAGTGCTACCTAAGCTCACAAGGTTACTCCCAACCCCTCAACTTAATCACGAGCAAAGTTGTAAATGGTCACACCTACAATTAGCCGACCAAAATTGTCAAAACTCCTCCCAAATCGATCTGGTATTAGGCAGCGACCTCATCCCCCAAATAATGCTAGATGGCATCGAGAAAATCTCTAGCGCAAAACACCATATTTGGCTGGATTTTAAGTGGCCAAATCCCAGAAAGGTGGCAGCGCACACCACCCAAGCCTGGGAAGTGTCTGAAGCATTAGACCAACAGCTCAGACAGATCTGGGAAATAGAAGAAGTTCCCAGACCCTCCATGATAAATCCCGAAGATCGCATATGTGAGAACTTTTATCAAACACCACCGCTCGCATGGGTGACGGTCGATATATGGTTCGGCTCCCTTTTAAACCAACATTTCCGAACGATATCGACCTAGGTTAATCCCGTACTGCAGCCCTACGACAGTTCCACGGCAAGGAACGTTCCCTCTCAAAAAAACGCGATCTCAAACAGCAGTACGACCAGGTACTCGAAGAATATCTGTCCCTAGGCCACATGGAAGAATGCAGTCCCAATGAAGTAGAATGCAAAAGGCAAATACTACTCTTTCTATCTCCCCACCATCTCAGAAGGTATCTGCAAGCGATATACTAGAAATAGTAAGTAAATTCAAAAATTAAATAGGAGGGGAAAAACTTATAACTGAAGGAGTCATAAGGGACTCTATAACATACACGGGATACTTTTATACTCAAATTGTAAATGAAAGTCTAGACAAAGGGGTAGCTCTAACCTATGGAAAACTAAATTGTGGTACCAATAGAGAAAGTCAAGAATACTATAAGAGCTGATGAGATAATACCAATTAACACGTTAGCGTGTGATGAAAAGATACTGGAAACTGTAGTTAAAAATCAGCTAGTGAGTACCTAGATGATAATAAAGTTATTATACCGCACCAATCAGGCTTCGGAAAACCATTCTTGTGAAAGTGCACTGAACCTTGTTTTAGCTAACCGGAAAAAAGATCTGAGCAGAAATAAACATATAATAGCTGTATTCCTAGACTTAAGACGTGCTTTTGGGACTATTGATCAAATTTATTGCTAAAAAACTTTATAGCATAGGTCTTACTGAAACGGAGCTAAAATTGTTCCAAGACTTTATCATGAAGAGAAGTCAAAGAACTGTAATTGGATCATCCCTGTCAGAAAAAAGAGAGGTGCCTGCTGAACTTCAGCAAGGGGGTGTACTGGCACCTATATTGTTTAATATCTATATTAATGATATAACCAATTCTCTAAAGTACTGTGATATTACACTTTCTGCTGACGATACATTGTTGATGCTTAGTGGAGATAATATCACTGAAATACATATAAAATTACAAGAAGACTTAAATAGGGTATATGATTGGTTTATACTCGAATAGATTGAGAGTGAATATAAGCAAAACAAAATTTATGGTTACGTCAAGAAGGAATTTTCAAATAATGAGTTTACCACTTCTAAATATAAACAGCGAAGTTATTGACAAAGTGAGTACGATCAAGTATTTAGGAATCAAAATCGATGATAAACTCAACTTTAGTGAGCACATCGTTTATTCGGTTGGGAAAATAGCCAAAAGATATATTTCATGGCAAAGAACCTGCAAGTACTTAAGGAGACGGTACAAGGTATAGGTTTACAGATCGATAATCGAACCTCACTTCATATATTGTCAACATTTATTCTTCATTATGAGAGATAACCAAATTCACAAATTGCAAAGCAACAGAACCGAGCTATGCGATTTATTCTTGGGAAACGCTATGACACACTGTCTAAGCTTTGGGCAATTGAGGGCGAGCAGTTTAATAAGAGTTATAAATGAGTAATTTTATGTGCTTGTAAGCGCATGAGTCGTGGCACAGTGGCTGACGTACCCGACCAAACGCCCGGGGTTGCGGTTCAACTCCCACCAAGCATTCCTTTTTTTAAATTTATAAATTATTATTATTAATGGACTGTAATTGAGTTTATGGGGTTTTGATTAATGTATTCCATTTATTGAGTTGGGTAGTTTTAGTGTTATTGGTTATTTAAGTCATGGGAGGTGCATAGCATCAGTACACCTTTATTTATTTATTTGTGTTTATTTTAAGGGGATTCAGTTTATTAAGTGGGTGGTTTTAGTGTTATTGGTGTGTTTAAGTCATGGGAGATGCATAGCATCAGTACACCTTTGATTTATTTAATGTGGGGGCGAGCACTGGGGGGCTCTGAGGCTTCGCTCTACTGAGCCACCTCATCCTCTATTTGAAGAACCCTTTAAATGTGATATGGAGGCGAGCACGGGACGGCCCTGAGGTATTGGCACCCCATTTTCTACAAGAAAAACCTCTATTTATTTAATTTGGGGCGAGAGTTGGGCACTCTGATGTTTCGCTCTAATGAGCCACCTCATCTTCTATTTGAAGAACCCCTTCAAAGTGTGATATGGAGGCGAGCACTGGGCTCTGATGTATTAGCACACCATCCGAAGAACCTCGGTTTTAATTAAAAAACTCAAACTATGTCTTTAGAATATTTCACTAACCAGTTGAGAATTACAAGCACACTTAATGGCTACTGAAACAAACGAACGAAAAATGTTCATAGTTTAAGTCGCTTAAACATACTCCCCCCTTAGACGGCTTAGTCGTCTAATGAAACATCCATACGAGCCAGTGATCCGGCTCGAAGGACCATGTCTAAGCTTTGGGCAATGAGGGCGAGCAGTTTAATAAGAGTTATAAATGAGTAATTTTATGTGCTTGTAAGCGCATGAGTCGTGGCACAGTGGCTGACGTACCCGACCAAACGCCCGGGGTTGCGTTCAACTCCCACCAAGCATTCCTTTTTTTAAATTTATAAATTATTATTATTAATGGACTGTATTGAGTTTATGGGGTTTTTGATTTAATGTATTCCATTTATTGAGTTGGGTAGTTTTAGTGTTATTGGTGTATTTAAGTCATGGGAGGATGCATAGCATCAGTACACCTTTATTTATTTATTTGTGTTTATTTTAAGGGATTCAGTTTATTAAGTTGGGTGGTTTTAGTGTTATTGGTGTGTTTAAGTCATGGGAGGATGCATAGCATCAGTACACCTTTGATTTATTTAATGTGGGGGCGAGAGTTGGGCACTCTGATGTTTCGCTCTAATGAGCCACCTCATCTTCTATTTGAAGAACCCCTTCAAAGTGTGATATGGAGGCGAGCACTGGGCTCTGATGTATTAGCACACCATCCGAAGAACCTCGGTTTTAATTAAAAAACTCAAACTATGTCTTTAGAATATTTCACTAACCAGTTGAGAATTACAAGCACACTCAATGGCTACTGAAACAAACGAACGAAAAATGTTCATAGTTTAAGTCGCTTAAACACACACCAATCAGAGATATGCTGGCCACTATAAATTGGCTAAGCATTAAACAGATACTGTTTTATCATACGATGAAGTTTATTAGAAACATAATAGAAGGCAACTTGCCTGATTATTTGACACAAAATATGTAAGAAATGTTCATTCCATAAATACAAGAAGAAGAAATGATTTTACTCTACCTGCTTATAGAACAGAAGCAGACAAATACAATTTGTACTATAAAGGATTAAAATTCTACAATGAATTACCAAATGATGTTAAATCCAGTAACATAAAGGAATTTAAACACAAATTCTATAATTACTGCAGAACACTGCCATTCTAGTGCAAGATGGGCAAACATTCGAATCATCAATAGTATTGCATACATCCCGATTACTCTACGCTGGCACTAGGAAGCTTCCCACGTACGCAAAAGGTAGCCGAAGCTCATACCGCAACGCATCACTGAACCTAATAAGTGCATCGCCGTTCAGATGTTGCCTTCGCACTTTAAATACGTTAACAGCGTCACATACAACTGGAAAATTCCTTGCATTGGTGTCATTCGTCTGCTATACATCTCTCAATCTATTTGGGCAGTCAATAGATGTATATAAATTACTTTAATTAGATTATATATTAATTACTATATATAGGTATAAGCTAGGCTTAGTATAAGCTGTAAGAAATAAATAAATAAATAAATCATTGAGGGCAATCCCAGCTTAATTCAAACAAATAGACAACATTGGGTAATTCTTTGTAGTTTTATAAATAGAACAAAAGCACAAATGCCAGTTTCGTTGAAACCGCCACCAACAAAAAGCATAACTTTAACACATAATTACATAGAAAGTATGTACTTTGCAAAGAATAGAACATTCAAGGAAGGCAATTGGCAGCCCGTGTGCGACGTTGCTCGCAAAACGCATGTTCATTGTTGTACAAAATAATAACAAATTATACGTGAGATATGTTACTGATATTAGAAAAGAGAATTATTCTAAATATACATATGTGGTATTTATGTGGTACGCCATCAGCGCACTTCTGTATTTCCAATAGAATTTCACACGATAATTATGTTCGAATTCAAAGTTTATTGTAATTAAATCATATAAATAAAGTTTATAGATATTGTTTATTAATAAAATATTTAAATTAATTCTATGGTTTATTTAAATTAAGTAATTCATTTTCAATGTCCGTCATCGTCGGTGGTCGCGCAAAAACTGTCGAGTTTGTATCTTTGTGGAGTTAGTTTGAATTCTATGCGTTATTCTCCTGTCTATTGCCTCGTCCTTTTGTCTGTCTCTTCTACGTTTACCACGCAGGGTTGCATATCTTAGGCCGCGTTCATGCATTCCCACATTCGGCCATCCTGGCATATCGTTTGGCCTCAAACGATGGCACCCATGGCTTCATATATTCAGAAACGGTAGTGGTTTTATTTGGACCTTCGCCTTCACCTACTTTTTGTACTTCGTACCGACCATGATTCATAATTTTGTTTATCTTATATGGATCAAAAAATTTGGGTGTTAATCGTAATGAGCTACCAAATTGGGTTCGCTTGATGGCTACCAACTGGTTAATTCCGTACTATGTTGCCTCTTTACGCTTTGAGTTAAAATTCTTTTCGTTTTATTTCTGAATTTTCGCAATGTTTTCCTGTGCCATTTTTCGCAAGTCTTCTCTTTCGTTGCTCAAAATTTTGTCTTCGTGCAAACACGCTTTTATATGAACGTTATTGCGCTCAAACGAATGCGCACTCTCTTCGTTTTTTATTATTGCGCTTGAAATTGCGTCGTTCGATATTTCTACTGCTACGTCTCCCACAGAAATTCTTGTAGTTTCTACTTCGTTCAGTCAACTACCAAAATGATGTTATTCGCACTCGAATGCTGTGCTACTTGTCCTTAACCCAGAAGTTTGATATTTCACTCAGAAATTGTCTGCTTCACCCAGAAGTTTGATGTTTCACTCAGAAATTGCCTGCTTCACCCAGAAGCTTGATGTTTCACTCAAAAAACGATTTTACGATGATTTTCCGCACTCAAAAGCTCCTCACTCAGAAGTTGTTTGCTTCACCCAGAAGCTGAAAACAATGACACTCTACTGCTGCCACTGTATGACTTCACTCAGAAGATGTAGTTTTTCGAGCTTCACTCAGAAGTTCAAATAAAAATGGACGCTCTACTGTTGCCACTGCATTCGTATCTTCACACGGAAGATTCTGTTGCTAACGTTTCACTAAGAAGCCGAAAATTGTTGTTGCTATGCTGTTGGTAAATCGTGCTCGATTTTGTTCGACTGCTTCACCTAGAAGCTGCGAAATGCCACATTCACATTATATAGCATGTCTCCGAAATTGATTTTCTGCACCATACACATATGCATCGAAAAAAGACGTTTACTGGGACTAGTAGTTCTTTTCAACTTTCACAGTTTAAGGACTGTACAAAACACGATTTGGCTTGTCGCCGTTTCACTACTGCCCGATACTGTCACAGCGATGGACGTTAACACTTTAATCGAAATTCTTAAGTACTTTTATCGCAAATTTCCACATACATATGTGCTTATTTAAACATACAATGTACTTGAAGAGACATTTTTCAAACTTTTTGTTAAATCGGCGTAAAATTTGTGTACGCATCTCACTCTTACACCACTTGTGGTACGCCATCTGTATTTCCAATAAAATTTAACACGATGGTTATGTTCGAATTCAATGTTTATTGTAATTAAATCACATAAATAAAGTTTATAGATATTGTTTATTAATAAAATATTTAAGTTAACTCTATGGTTTATTTAAATTAAGTAATTCATTTTTAGTGTTTAACAAATAATGTCCGTCGTCGTCGGTGGTCACGCAAAAACTGTGGAGTTTGTATCTTTGTGGAGTTAGTTTGAATTCTATGCGTTATTCCCCTGTCTATTGTCTCGTCCTTTTGTCTGTCTCTTCTACGTCTACCACGCAGGGTTGCATATCTTAGGCCGCGTTCATTAATTCCCCCCATTTATATAATTCTATAACTTAAAGTACTTCCGAATACACTACATTTTTAGTTTTATTATCTGAAGGTAGCAGTATAGTTTGATTCTGAGGGTTCCCAGTTCTCGATATTGCGATATACAACTGCCCATGGGTGAAACATTCTGTACGCAAGTCAATACCAACATTGTGGAAAGTTTGGCCTTGTGATTTTTTGATTGTGGCTGCAAAGGAAACCTTCACAGGAAATTGTAACCGTTTATGTTGGAAAGGCATATCTGTTGGAATCATAGGTATGCGGGGTATGAACGATATCTCTCCGGCCGCAGAACCCGTGAGGATCATTGCCTCGAGGATATTGTTATGCATTCGTTTTCCATTTGTTCCATTGCATAGAGTTGGTGGCTTGAGGTTACGCAGCAAAATAATTGGAATATCGTTTTTTAACCTCTAATAATGTGGCGGTATGCCAGAAGGATTAAGCGATTTTAAAAATTCAATTGGATAGTGTACGGCATCTTCATTATTAAGAACAGTGTCATTTCATATATACTCTTTAACTTCGCCAGGAACTTTATCTAGAATTAGTTTATTTATTTCGTCTACAGTCTTATTCCTTGGTGAAATGATAGCCCGTTCGCATAGCCAAGAATATGGCTTGCTGGATAGCTCTTCAATATTTGGGTAAACTTCTGATATTAATTCATTCACGTTATGTACCACATTCCCTAGCTTTGGATCTACTATAAAGTAGCCGTTCTCAGTGAAAATTTTACCATCCCCAATATCTAATAAATCCTGGGAAAATGTACTTATAGTTTCGTTAAAATGCGTTCTCATGTTTGTTCACAGACACAATTTTTCGAGGTGAATCCATAATAACTATGACTTGAAGCACGATTTAACAATATCAGCTCGAGTTCCTTTCGCCATTACTGGCAAAGTCTGACGAAAATCCCCTGCAAAAAGGATTTTTATCCCACCAAAGGGTTTGTCGTTTGATCTTAGGTCTTTTAATGTACGATCTACTGCTTCGATAGGGGCTCGGTTACTCATTGTACGCTCATCCCACATTATAAGAATTGCCTCTTTTATTATTTTAGCCAGTGACCCGTCCTTTCGAATGGAACAAACATTTTATTCTCGGAGGGACACGTTTAAGGGTAATTTAAAAGTGGAGTGGGCTGTTCGACCACCAGATTAAAGAGTCGCTGCAATTCCCGATGATGCTACAGCTAGCGCCACGTGACCTTTACATCTGCGAGAAGAAGATTAAGTAAAAAGTTTTTTCCACAACCACCAGAAGCATCTAAGAAAAATGCTTTACCTATTTTGTTTTCAATGCTGTCAACGACTTTATCATACATATGTCAGCTGCTGATCCGAAACCATTTTCGATATATTAGCTGAAAGGTAGTCATTTAAATAATTAAAGTCACATGGGCGCCTCAGGATTATCTCAAAAGAGCATTCGGCATTGAATATTACGATTTGGGGAAGGCAACCCAAAACTGGATAAATCTTTTTCGCAAAGGCCTATTACTTTGTCCTCGATGTCAATCAAACCTTAAAAGAAATGTTAACTACTTATTCAAGCATTATCATAATAGTCGTAAAATTTGTCCAAACCTTGATTTATGAAATCTTCAGAAAAAGTAGATCGGGATCGTTACGCCTTCTGCTTTCATTGAAAAGGAAATCTTCACAGAAGTCATCCTTGAACGTGTTCCATAATAACTCAGCATTTGACGGCTGACAAAAAACTATTAAAATGGAAAAAAACTCTCTTAGCCTTGGCGGCGAATGCAAAAGAGCTGCCTCAGCTATGTCATTTTTCCAATGGTCGTCGTTTTCCAAAAGTTGTAGTTCTCTGCAAGTGGCTTGAAAAGTTGGGAAAGCTGCACCATTTACAGTCCTCAAGCTTTCAAAAGAAATAGGACCTCGAATATTGTGAAGCAATAAACGTATACAGAAACATTCCATTTGATTGGGGTGTACATTGTAAAGTGTACCAAGGGCCAAATCCCTGGGTTGCCTTCAATATATATTCCGCGCTTCTTTCTGGCAAATTTATTATTAAAAATAAAAATAAAAAGAAGGCGCGATAACCACCGAAGAGATCTTAGGCCGAGATACTTTTACAATTTGCGCCGTGCTCCTTTTAATTTTTCCTACAAATTGGCGGGGCGGTAAGGCGCGATAACCTCCGAAGAGATCTTAGGCCGAGCTTCTCTTACAATTCGCGTCGTGCTCCTTTTAATTTTTCCTACAAATTGGCGGGACGGGGCTGCTTGTTTTATTCCGACTCCGAACGGCATCTGCAAGGCAGATGAGTTTTCACTGACAGCTTTTCATGGCAGAAATACACTCGGAGTGCTTGCCAAAAACTGCCGAGGGGGGACCCCGCTTAGAAAATTTTTTTTCTAATTGAAAAACCTTGTTTCTAAAATTTTGATGTTGCTTTGCCCGGGGCGTGAACCCAGGATCTTCGGTGTGGTAGGCGGAGCACGCTACAATCACACCACGGCGGCCGCCGTATAATAAGACGACACTTCATGATAAATAAGTGTTTTCGCAAAAGAATCGGTAACGCATAGTTCAAAAACGTCATCAGCGGGGGTTTCCCAGAACTCGGTGTTCATTATCTTCCGATAAGTACACTCGTTGCCCATTCTCTAAATGCACAGCTAAGTGTACCACAGTTGGATATCGCTCATGGATGGGAAAATCAAATAAATAAAAAAACGCCAGAAAGACTCTGAAATGCTTATATACCGACCGTTGAGATTTTTTGAATCTCATCCGAAGTATTGTGAAAAGAAAAAGTAGCTTGATCTGTGCCCTTATTAACATATTTGCAAATGTATTTAATAGCTTTAACGGAATGACAGTATTCAACGTTAATATGTGCCGAAAAATATCGAAGGAGTACAGGGCAATAAGGACCAACCCATATATTGTCTATTCTGGTCATAGTTCCACGTACATCAAGGTCGGCAGTATTACCTCCGTTTTCAGGACTGCGTCTCAGCGCTATAATTGCCATGCACAGGGAAAATATATTATGTTGCCCACATGGTCCATGTATCATTTTTTTGCACAAAATTTCGTACAGTAGTACAATACAATACGTTGGCTGGGTGTTTCAGCACAAATAATGCTATCTATTTTATGTGGTTGAATTTTCGGGTGCAGCCAAAGCAATATATGACAATGCGGTAACCCAAGTTTTTGCTATTCTACTGAAATCATGTGGCACCTAACTTCTCCAAATATGCATTTTTTTGGTAAAATAAACATTAGCTTTCTCATTTTTAAATGAAAAACTGTATCATGTCGATCATATGACTTTTGTGAATCTAAAAGCTCCTGAGTTATTTCTGGCCATTCAGGATTACATGTCAATGTTATAAATAAATCTATGGACGCCCTCATAATGTCGTACCTATGTCATCGCGTCTTGTGTTTTTTCCTGCATATAATAATGCGCTGAGCCCGTAAATGACGATGGAAGTATAACTTTTTGGCCTATAGTAGAAACATTAATATTAGAATCTTCATTGATAGCGTCACATAAGTGTATATATTTTTCAGCACGTAGTTTTTGCTGATTGCTGCGTATGAAATTCAATCTTTCGGAAATCATCTTTGCCATCATTTCCACGGAGTATTTATTTCAATAAATTTTTAAAACAACGAAGGTGATTTAAACAGTTATCTCTGATCATGAACCGGTGAGCATAGAAGTGCATGCAAGATATATATTTGGTTTGATCACAATTTGGCATGTTCAAACAGTATTCGTCTTCTCCTTTTACAAACATGGTCGAATATTGAAGAGGATCATACGCTCGATGCAGCTCAGAGACTCGTTGCAGTTGCCCTGTTCGACAGTGCAATACAATATCTCTAGGCCCTTGCCTTCGTCTATCAAAAGGAGAGCTACTTCATTTACTAAAGGTGCATTATATCGTCCTCTGTGATCATTAGCCGGTAATTTGTCCGCGTGTATAACCAAGCGAAAATCATTCGCAGACTCGCGTGGACATACGTTCTATCTTGCACTTAAAGCTTGAAATTAATGAATTATACATGTGCAATAAATTTTGAAGCATTTCAATAACTCCCAGAACGAAGGATTCATATTTGAGCGAATAGATGTTTGGTCAGCATCAGAAATAAAATAAATTTGTAAGTATTTAGCAAGTACATCCGGTTCTGGCAATAATGATCCAATGTATGCCCTTGAATTTTGCATGTCGGCATGAAATTGCCTTATCTTGTCTCATGTGTACCAAAATACGTCACTTGTAATAAGCTTTTGTACTTTCTTGCATTATTTAGAAAATGCTTTAATAATGCGGTGGCTCCTGAAGATTAGAAATAATAACATTACTTCCCGCACAACAAAGACGTGTAGCCTGGCTACTCCAGTTTTTCGCACCGCAATGTACACAATCTACATTCATTCTTCCTTTTGAAGGTCTTTTGAATTAGGATAATCTATATTTGTATGCTAATCAAACGCGCATCTATTGTAAAGCAAATAAGCCCACACCCGTTCTTCTACATGATATAAAGCAGCCGTTAACGTATTGTGCGGTGTTTCCCGGGATAGTGTCGTTCGCACTTTCGGCATTTTTAAATTCGTAAAAACTAGCTTTCATTGGTTTAAATTATTTTAAGTTATTTTTCGTTATATTTCTGGCGGCGACCGTGGTGCGATGGTAGCGTGCTCCGCCTACCACACCGTATGCCCTGGGTACACACCCGGGCAAAGCAACATCAAAATTTTAGAAATAAAATTTTTCAAATTTTTCTAAGCGGGGTCGTCCTCTGCAGTGTTTGGCAAGCGCTCCGAGTGTATTTCTGCCATGAAAAGCTGTCAGTGAAAACTCATCTGCCTTGCAGATGCCGTTCAGAGTCGGCATAAAACATGTAGGTCGCGTCCGACCAATTTGTAGGGAAAATCAAGAGGAGCACGTCGCAAATTGGAAGAGAAGCTCGGCCTTAGATCTGTTCGGAGGTTATCGCGCCTTACATTTATTTATTTTTTAAAGTTATTTTTCAAATGCACACACATTCGTTACATAAACTTTGACAAAAGTAAAAAAAAATACTTATACGCAAATATTAACTTTCAAACTAACCGAAAATCGTAGCGAATTGTCTAAAACTAAATTCATATTTTTTAAATAACAACTGATAAAGTGACATTATAGTCAAAGACATAACGACCAGACAGCCAAAAAAAATTGCAATCCCCATCGCAGGTGTGTGATTTATCATCTCCTTTCCCGGCGCTTTTGATTTCTCTCCCCTCTGCTGCTTCCCCTAACTCCCATGCTCATTCTACTCCACCCATCACCCTCACCTTCACCCTCATATTTGGATAAATATCCCCAATAATAAGAAATATTCAAAAAAAAATGGTTTTGTATAGATGTAAACGTCGATACCTTTTGTTTGATACCCATAATATATGTATATAAACCTTCTGAGCTTACCCTGGTTCACATTTTCGATATCTCCCAAACCAACTAAGGTAACAAAATTAAAACTACCTTGCATTAATATGCTCGTCAATGCCTATCGTTTCATACCCATATCGCATGTACACATTATAGAATTATCCTGCTCTACATTTTGGTCGATATCTCGCAAACAAAGTTGAATATTGAAATGAAATCAACTCTACATTAAAACCCATGTCGATACCTATCGTTTGATACCCATATCGCATGACCACATTTTAGGGTTACCCTGGTCCACGTTTTGGTCGATATCTCAAAAACGTTTCTAAATCTTTACAGTTTTTTTGCCTATAACCATGTCGAGCCACCACCAAATCTATACTCAAAATTTCATCTGAATCGGTTCAGCCGTTCTCGAGCTTTGCGGTCCAGAAAAAAACGGCTTTCAACATATATATTAGTATAGAGTCTAGATATAGATGTGCATAGATGCGCTAATGTACATATATAGCTATATACGGCGACATAAATCATCGTTTATATATTTTCTAATTTGCATACAGTGTTAAATTCATGAATTCGAACATTTCAAGTCTATAGTTGTATAGTTTTAATTTTCATCACTGAAGTTTTCCGCCTCGCGGATTCATTGCAGCCTTCTACGTTTTCGCAGAAGCTTCGCCATGCATCTCGCTTGGCTATCCTTATTTCATATTTATAAATCCCCAGACTCACCTTATAGAGCTCCAAAGGAAAAGATAAAGAAATTCACTATGACTGATGACGCTAGACGGGCATCTGAACAACTCAAACAAAGCCTAATATCGGCTCCCGTCCTAACGCATCCAGACTTTAACAGACGTTTCTACATCCAATGCGATGCATCGACTGACGGAGTGGGTGGGGTTCTTTTCCAACTCGACGAAGACAATAACGAAAGACCAATTGCTTACATGTCTGCAAAACTGAACAAAGCACAGAAAACGTACAGTGTGACAGAACAGGAATGTTACGCAGCGGTTCTAAGCGTAAAACGATTTCGACCTTATGTGGAGGGCTTGCCCTTCACGATAATAACGGACCACGTGAGCTTAAAATGGCATATGAACCAAAAAGACCTTGCTGGACGGCTTGCTAGATGGAGTTTAAAACTCCAAAGTTTCGATTTTGACATCGAACATAGGAAAGGCTCACAAAACGTTGTACCGGACACTCTTTCCAGAATGGACATGGAAGAAATCAGACCCACGGACAGACTAATGGACTTATGTCTAGACTCACACTATTTTGACGCTGACGAATATCGTGAGCTGCGAAAAACTGTGACGGACAACAAAGATAAATTGCCCGACTTATGTGTATCTGACGGATACGTATATAAACGGACACAGTTTGACCGGGGAGATGTACTTCAAGCGGACCAAGCCTGGAAGCTTGGGTTCCGTCGGAGCTGCGACAGGAGCTGTTAGAGTCTGCTCACAGCTCACCATCAGCTGGTCACGGTGGAATCCACAAAACTTTGTCCCGTTTACGCGAACGATATTACTGGCCAGGAATGGTAACAGAAGTTTGCACTTTTATTAAAGGATGTGAAGTCTGCTCAGAAAGCAAGACACAAATGCTTTTCACAAGCCCCTTATGGGCAAACAACTTATAACTGAACGAACTTTTCAACGTTTATTTGTAGACGTCTGATGGTAATGTTTATGTGTTTGTATGTTTAGACCATTTTTCCAAATTTGTATTCTTGAAACCTATGCGTAAAGCAACTTCAGCGGAGGTGGTGAAATTTCTGGAACGAGAAGGCTTCCATATATTCGGGGTACCCGAATAAATCCATTCGGAAAATGGAAGACAATTCGTTTCAGGAACTTTCAGCAACCTCCTAGAAAAATACGGTACTACACACATTAAGACAGCGTTCTATTCACCTCAGGGCAACGCCGCTGAGAGGGTCAATCAGTCGGTTCTCCAGATCGTAAGATCATTTATTAACGAAAACCAAAAATCTTGGGACCGACATATTAGTGATGCGGCGTTTGCTCTTCGAAGTGCTGTCCACTCCGCAATCAACATGACGCCTTATCATGCCACTTTCGGTATGCCTATGATACTGCATGCAGCATCATACGAGCTATACCGAAAGTTGGGGTCGCTGAAGGATGTTGATTGCGAAGTGGAGACTAATGGCGATATATTGCAATTACTGAGGGACAAAATTAAAAGGGAGCTGAAGTTAGCACACGAGCGTAGTAAGAAAGTGTATGATACGACAAGTAGGGACGTTAGGTTTCAAATTGGACAAGTGTTATACCGCCGATATTTTAAACAGAGCTCCCAGATTTACAACTATAATGCCAAGCTGGCACCCAAACAAGTCAAATATATAGTGCTTAAAACAATAGGAAATTCAACGTACGAGCTAGGGGATGCTAACGGGGAAAGAATCGGGGTATACGACGCTAAGGATATATATACGAAGTAATGTTATACGTTGCATGTTATATGTTGCACGTCGAATGTTAAATATTAACAATGTGATGATCAAATACCTGAATAATCTTCTGCTTCTGACGGCATTATTATTTATTTGCCTGCTTGACGATTCCCATATCTGACTCCTTTTTTTGACGCATGATTTTTAAACTTCTTACACCCAGTGATTTTTTTGCATCTATACACCCACTTGACCAATTAGTAATTTTTAAAACCCTTCTTATTTATTGATGCAATTATTTATTTTTATACCTTTCATGAACATGAAATGGTATATTAACTTTGGTCCGATGTTTGTAACGTTGAGAAATATAGAAGATAGACTCACCATTAAGTATACCGAATTGATCAGGGCGACGAAAGGAGTTGATATAGCCGTCTGTCCGTCCGTCTGTCTGTTTGAACGCAAACTAGTCCCTCAAATTTTGAGATATCTCAATGAAATTTGGCACAAGGATGTATTTTTGTATTATATTAGACATTTGTCGTATCCGGTAGGATCTGACCACTATAACATATATCTCCCATACAACCGATCGTTCAGATAAGACGATTTTGGTCATTCCTGCCGCAATTTAGCAAGTATAAACGTGAAACTCGGTGATATATATTTTAATATATCATAGAAGATATCCTGAAAAAATCACTTTGATCGGATCTATATATAGTAGGTATATATCCCATACAACCGATCGTTCAGATAGAAAGATTTTTCCAATTTCTCCCTTAATTTCCAATATAAAAACGTTAAACTTGGTGATATTTATTCTAATATATCATAGATTATTTCATGAAAAAATTATTTCGATCGGAGCTATATATAATATATATCCCATACAACCGATCATTCAGATAGAAAAATTTTAGGCCATTTCTCCCTTAGTTTCCAATATAAAAATGTGAAACTTGGTGATATTTATTCCAATATATCATAGAATATTTCCTGTAAAAATCATTTCAGTCGGAGCTATATATAATATATATCCCATATAACCGATCGTTCAGATAAGGGGGGTTTTTTGCCATTTTTTATTTTATATTTATCTTAAAAACCGTGTAGGCATGTACATCTGTTCACTATATATTTCTTATTTTAGACATCCGATTATTTGGAGATTACGAACGGGATAAGATTATTGTTCAGGCCCATTAATGAATGGTATGAAGTCCCGTCCTTACTTGTTTTTATTTTTGTTTAGTCAAGTAGCAATAGTCATCAATCTGTGATATTTTTTTTCTCAACGACCTTAATCCTAACTCTGATATATTTTACTAACAATATTGATGACTTAGACTACTAAAATTGTAATATTTTTTTAGAATCTACAATTATGAATGAATTTGAGATATATTTAGTTAGCAGATACTTAGATAGTGATGTCGTAAGTACGTGTTGCACATGCCCAGCTAAAACTGACTTGGAAGATCTTTTTACTTGCCCGGCATTAAGTCGTGTGTCGAGGCCACACATTGGGGTCGATGAGGGAAAAGACGCGTAGAAGGCTGCGTATGAATTTCTTTTACGCACACGCTCCATGGGGCAAGCCCCATCGGCGGATGCGAGCCTGTTACGCTAGCCTTAAGATATGTCACCGGCAACCGCACTTGTTCTTGGGTTACACCATTATCGACAAAATGTATCTCAACCAGGTATCTGCGCGTGTTGTGCAACATTAGTGGAAGGAGGCCTACATGTACAGGTATGAATGAGTGCATGCGCAAAAACGAAATGCAACTGCACATGCGTGGGTGTGAATTGAGTGAAAGTGGTATGAAAAACCGTTTAGATACGAATGGCGGTATGCGCACGATCTAACTGGAGCTCAGAAGATCAGTGCAAAAGTTGGATCAAAAGTGCGTGGGCGTGCCGCGGAAAATTTAAAGTTAAGTGAAAAAAAAATTTATTTTTTAAAATCCCGTATGTTCGGAAAACGGTCTGGATTCCGTTCAATTAGCTAGCACAATTGCAAAGTACAACAACGAGAAGGAAATTCCGTTGGACATCCTGCCACCGGTAAGTACTAATTTACTGTTTATTTAACTAAATTCCTTAAAAGAA
Source organism: Eurosta solidaginis (assembly GCA_029619165.1). Classification (NCBI taxonomy): domain Eukaryota; kingdom Metazoa; phylum Arthropoda; class Insecta; order Diptera; family Tephritidae; genus Eurosta; species Eurosta solidaginis. Next base: position 3,132 of record JARSSU010007299.1, on the reverse strand, counting down.
GAAAAACAATTTTTTGTGTCTTTTGCTAAAAATTAAAATTTGATAATTATTTCATTCTCATTTGAGAAAAATATTCACATTTAAAATTAAAGCTTAGAAAAATTTAAAAGCCCAACATCTTTCAATTTTATTTACCCTTTCTTGTACTCTCAAATTGAGTGAAGGCTTTCTTTTCCATAAATGAAAAATCGAGTAAAATCAATTTTGATAGCCTGGCCAAATAACGCAAAAGAAGTTGTGTTTTTGTAGACGTTAAATTTTGAAAAATTATTTTTTTCTTGCACGGTAAAATTAAATTAATCCCTTAGTTCACATAAAATTCAGTTTATGTCATTTCACATTAACTTAAACCTAATCTGAATTAAACATTTTTTTTAATAAGCACAAACCGAAAAAAAAATTCTTTAAAATGCAGACTAAAATTAAATGAGAATTAAAGGAAAAGAAAAAAAAATTAATTAGTAGAATAAAGTAAAACTTTAGTGAATTTAGAAATCTAATATATATTATAAATGGGAAAGTTTGGATGTTTGTCCAGATGTTTGTCTTTGTGACTCAATCACGCAAGAACGGCTAGACGGATTTGGTTGAAATTTGGCACGAATATAGCTGATAGTCTAGAAGGATCTACTAGCTATATTTTTTTTTGAAAAGGGGATGAAGTCTCCGCCCCCTAGGAACAGTTATAATTTAATTATTGTATGTTTTCGTTTTTGTGACTGAATCACGCCAGAACGGTTACACGGATGTTGATGAAATTTGGGACAGAGATTATAGTCTACTGGCGAAATTTTTTTCGAACATGGAAAGGGGAGGCGGTCCCACGAACCCTTCGAATAATTACTTTTTAACAATTTTTACACATTATAATTTTACGTATACTGACCTTCACCAATATTACAAACTCAATGGGTGAAATAAGTCGAGGGCTTACAAAGTGTGCAGTGATCATTTCTGTATAGTTTTCGGGATCCGTCCGGGATCCCGTCGGGGTTATTTTGGGACATTTTCGGGACTATTCCGGTATCATTTCGGGACCCTTCCGTCATCATTTCTGGATGGTTTTCGGGATCCGTACTTCATCCCGTCGGGGTATTTTCGGGATCATTGCGTACCTTTGAGAGATAAATTCTTGGTGGTTTCCGGGATCACTACGGGACTTTTTTGGGTGATTTTGGGTCCCTTCCGTAATCATTTCTGAATGGTTTTCGGGATCCGTCCGGGATCCCGTCGGGGTCATTTCGGGACTTTTTCGGGGCTAATACGGGATTATTTGGAGACCCTTCCGGCATCACTTCTGGATGGATTTTGGGATCTGTACGGGAACCCAACAGGGTAATTTCGGAACTATTTCGGGATCATTTGGGGACCCTTTAGGGGACATTCCATGACTTTTTCTGTATTATTTCGGGATCATTTGGGGACCCTTCCGATGTCATTTCTGGATCCCTCCAGGATGCCGTAGGAGTCATTTTGATATTTTTTTTGTTTCTTTTTTGGGATAGTTTTGGAACCCTTCCGATATCACATCTGGATCCGTGCGGGATCCCATCGCGGTCATTTTCGGACTATTTCGGGATCGTTTTGGGACCCTTCCTAATTAATTTCTCTATGGTTTTCGCGACCACCGTGGTGTGATGGTAGCGTGCTCCGCCTATCACACCGTATGCCCTGGGTTCAACTCCCGGGCAAAGCAACATCAAAATTTTAGAAATAAGATTTTCTCAATTAGAAGAAAATTTTTCTAAGCGGGGTCGCCCCTCGGCAGTGTCTGGCAAGCGCTCCGATTGTATTTCTGCCATGAAAAGCTCTCAGTTAAAACTCATCTGCCTTGCAGATGCCGTTCGGAGTCGGCATAAAACATGTAGGTCCCGTCCGGCCAATTTGTAGGGAAAAATCAAGAGGAGCACGACGCAAATTGGAAGAGAAGCTCGGCCTTAGATCTCTTCGGAGGTTATCGCGCCTTACATTTATTTTTTTTTATGGTTTTCGCGATCCCTGGTGGACCCCTCGGGATCATTTCGGAACTTTTTCTGGATAATTTCGGAACCCTTCCTGGATGGTTTTTGAGATCCGTCCGGGAGCCCGTCAGGTTAATTTCGGAACTTTTTCGGGACTATTTCGGGATCACTTTGGTATCCTTCAGGGATCATTTCTGTGTGGTTCTCTGGATAAGTCTAGAATCGTGTCGTTGTCATTTCGGGTTTTTTGGACTATTTCGGGAACTTTTGGAGACCCGTCCGGGGTGTTTCTGGATGGTTTTCGGGCTCCGTCCGCGATAACTTCGGGGTCATTTCGTGGCTTTTTCTGGATAACGGCATCATTTGGGGATCCTATCACGTTATCAGCTCATTAAGTTCTTTTTTTTTACTCAATTAAAAAAATAAAATGCATTAGACAGAAAAAAATTTTTAAGCAGATTTCTTGATAAGCAGGCTAAATGAATAGCTCATATATCTAGCCGCTGGTAAAGGCTAGTTAAATTAAATACAGGTGATTTAAAGCCGAAAATTAAATTAATGAAAGAAACCTAAAATCCTGAATTTGTTAAAAAAATGTGCATTGTGTTTGATTAATAAAAAAAAACAAAAAAAATATATATATATTTATATATATATATATATATATATATATATATATATATGCTATTAAATAAAACGTATATCCGGAGTTAATGTGAATTGAAGTGAAAATTGTAGTTAAATTAGATTAAAAGTTAACTCAAGTTTAAATAAAGGTGTGTTAATTAGAAACCAGCATAATTCATTTAAATTAGAAATTGAGATTGAAGTAAAATTGATAAAAAAAAATTTAAAGTAGAATAAAATATTCAAAGAAATAAAACAAAAATGAAATTAAATTTATGTAAAAATAAAAAAAAACGGGAGTTAAATAAAATAAAATTTACTTCAACTAAGATTTAGGGAGGGAAGGCATTTAAAGATAGAATGTATTCAAAAATTAAAATATGTGAAATAGAAATGAAAAAAAAGTACGCAAACTAAATCAGAAACTTTTTTAAAACAAAATTAAATACAAATTTACGTCAAATACAGAGAGCATTACAAACTAAAGTTCGGGTCAAAATTTTAATTATGAAAAATGAAACGAGAATAAGGTTTAGTGAAAGGG